>CM033471.1:23291533-23369750 GCA_019447015.1 Hymenochirus boettgeri | reverse complement strand
AGGACATGGATGAATGAATATTACAGATATACCGATGGACCTGGATGAATGAATATTACCGATTATACGGCCGGAAAGAATGACTATTACAGATATACCATGACCTGGACGAATGAATATTACAGATATACCATGACCTGGACGTAGAATATTACAAGATATACAGAACCTGGACGGATCAATATTACAGATATACCGTGACCTGGACGAATGAATATTACAGATATACCTGACCTGGAGGATGAATATTACAGATATACCAGGACCTGGATGATGATATTAAAGATATACCTGACCTGAGAATGAATATTACAGATATACCATGACTGGATGAATGAATATTACAGATATACATGACCTGGATGAACGAAATTACAGATATACCTGGACCTGGATGAATGAATATACAGATATACCGTGACCTGATGGATAATATTACAGATTGACCGTGACCTGGATGAATGAATATACAGATATACCGTGACCTGGATGAAGGAATATTACAGATATCCGTGACTGGATGAATGATATTACAGATATACCGTGACCTGGATGAATGAATATTCAAGATATCCGTGACCTGGATGGATGAATATTACAAGATACCATGACCTGGATGGATGAATATTACAGATATACCGTGACCGGATGGAGAATATTACAGATATACCGTGACCTGGATGAATGAATATTACAGATTATACATGACCTGGATGGATGAATATTACAGATATACCATGACCCTGAGAATGAATATTACAGATATACCGTGACCTGGATGAATGAATATTACAGATATACCATGACCTGGATGATGAATATTACAGATATACATGACCTGGATGGAATGAATATTACAGATATACCGTGATGGATGGATGAATATACAGATATACATGACCTGGATGAATGAATATACAGATATACTGACCTGGATGAATGAATAACAGATATACCATGACCTGGATGGATGAAATTACGAATACCATGACCGGATGGAGATATTACAGATATTACCATGACCCGGAGGTAATATTACAGATATACACATGACCCGGATGAATGAATATTACAGATATACCATGACCTGATGAATGAATATTACAGATATACCGTGACCTGGATGAATGAATATTACAGATATACCAGTGACCTGGATGGATGAATATTACAGATATACCGTGACCGGATGGATGAATATTACAGATATACCGTGACCGATGAATGAATACAGATATACCGTGACCTGGATGGATGAATATTACAGATTACCGTGACCTGGATGATATTTACCGATATACCGTGACTGGATGGATGAATATTACAGATATACCATGACCTGGATGGATGAATATACAGTATACCGTGAACTGGATGGATGATATTACAGATTACCGTGACCTGGATGGATGAATATTACAGATATAACATGACCTGGATGATGAATATTACAGATATACCGTGACGGATGGATGAAATTACAGATATACCGTGACCTGGATGGATAATATTACAGATATACCGTGACCTGGATGATGAATATTACAGATAACCACTGACCTGGATGAATGAATATTACAGATATACCGTGACCTGTGGATGAATATTACAGATATACCGTGACCTGGATGGATGAATATTTACAGATATACGTGACCTGGAGGATGAATATACAGATACCATGACCGGGATGGATGGAATAGACAGATATACCATGACCTGGATGAATGAATATTACAGATATACCGTGACCTGGATGGATGAATATTACAGATATACCGTGACCTGGATGGATGAATATTACAGATATACCGTGACCTGGATGGATGAATATTACAGATATACCTTGATCTGATTGAATTAATATCGGTATACCTTGAGAAAATTCACCAGCATTTGCCACATTACTTGTTAATGTTACCTGCAGTGTTATGTTTTAGTGTTTAGGGGAAGAACCTATTTTATATGTGGTGGGTCCAGCAAAGATGTTTTTAGCAATGCTAGCACTATCAGGTTCAATAGTGTACTTTGTAGTTTTGGTACGGTAAAATACCGTATATACTCAAATATAAGCCGAGGTTTTAAGGTTTGAAAATTAGTCTTAAAACCTTACCTCGGCTTATATTCTGGTTAATGTGCAAATCACATCCAGGACAGTCAGGAGAGCCGGAAGAGCAGGAACAGTTGCACGGACTGGTACCAATGGACGGACGGTACCAATAGAAGAGAAGTAAGTTCCATACTGGTATCTCTCCTGCTGATACCCGAGGAAGGGGAAGTCACATCCCCCGAAACGTTGTATGTTGCTTTTTGCTCAATAAAACCCTGAAAATGAAGTAGTGTGCTCCACCAACGTATTTGCATTGCCGTATCTCTTCTGCTGCAGGAGTTTTAAAAGCTTTGGGGTCTATGGGCTTAGAGTTGGGCAGGAGCATTAGTGGCCTAAGTTTGTTTAACCTTGCCATTCCAGATATTTAGTAAACTACAACTCCCAGCAACCAAAGCATGCAGGGAATTGTAGTTTCTAAACTTCTGGCGTGCCAAGAATTTGGCTGTTACTGACTTTATATGGGGCTGTGTATGAGAGAAAGTCAACCCTCGGCTTATACTCGAGTCAAACAGGTTTTGCTAATTTTTTAGGTAAAGATAGGAACCTCGGCTTATACTCAATTATATACGGCAGGACATGCGGTAACTTATTTTCTACTTAAAAAGAAGAGTAATTTATAATCATCATGTTATGTACGGGGTTTCTCGGGACACGGAAATTATTTCAAGGGTTCCCCACAGATAAAAAGTTTGAGAAACACTGATCTGAATGAACAAATATTGAAACAAACTTTACTGTGCCTGGTTCACTAGCAGCTGTACAGTGATTCACAATCAGGTCACACCTTCCTCCATGTGACGTTATCCCAAGTCTCTTTCTGCCGGTCTCGATAAACATGAAGGATGAGACTGGTGACAGCCCCAATTTACCAGGTAATGAGGAAGATAGGAGGACCGGATCCATTGTTTGGAACAATCACAGGTTGGATTAATGTTAGCAGCCTACAGGGCAAAGCGTAACATCCTGCAAAACGAGAGATTTAACTCTAAACGACAATTCTTATTGGTCGAGCAGATTCTGCTGTTGGTTATAACATCGTTTTGTTCAGATCTAAGTTCTATCGAAAAATAAAAAATTAGATGATTCTGGTTTGGCCGTGTATTGCCACCTTGTAGATGTAGATACCAGCTTGAAATCAGCGGAGGATGGGTTCTGGGTGATGCGGTCTAGGGAAAATTTCCCACCCTGCCCGATCTTTGTTTTTTTTTCAATAAATCGATCGATATCGGTGATTAGTGTCTCAAAAAAAACAGGAAACTATCGATATTGGATCGAATTGAGCGGAATATTGATTCAGTGTATGAGGGGCTTTGCGGACCAATGAATAACATATTATGACTGGGACCCTTCCTAATGGAGATAAATTGGTTTTGGACATTAAGCACCAATATAGAATGTATCCCAGGACAGATTGTTCCATTTAATATTTATTATGGCTGCAAAAGAAAACATATTCAATTCCCATTAGATGTTCCTAACAATTACAGCAGTAACGATGTTTCACAAAGATCAAACCACATATTCACCTCTAGATTGTAAGGCCACAAATAGACTGATTATGTAACTAGAGATTGTGTTCCACAGCGTAAAGATACCATGGAAACATAGTGTAGGAAAATTGTATCAGTTTACAATATGTGTGTATAGGCAGAGATCTGCTAGATAGTTAGATAATATGGATAGACAGAGATAGATAGAGACAGATATAGAGATAGAGAGAGAGATAGATAGATAGACAGATATAGAGATAGAGAGAGAGATAGATAGACAGACAGACAGACAGACAGACAGACAGACAGACAGACAGACAGATAGATAGATAGATAGATGATAGATAGATAGATAGATAGATAGATAGATAGATAGATACAGATATAGAGATAGATAGATAGATAGATAGATAGATAGATAGATAGATAGATAGATAGATAGATAGATAATTCCATGCATCAAGTCGAAGAATACTCCTACACAAAATCCCGTTTTGTCAGAGGCTTATGGGATGAGTAGTTTAAATTCAACCTGAGAGAAACAGAGGTTTAGATAAAATGCACAATATTCTATTATGACATCACCACTTGGGAACGCAGCACTGTACAAAATACAATACATACAATTCATTACTAAAATAACAAATGTGGAGATTAAGTTTGGCTGCCCCTGTGGTCTGAATGAAACCACAACCAAATGTGTTAGGTGGGAGTAGCATACTTATTGATTGGTCTTGACAGTCATCATATCTAATTAGATAGTTACCATTAACTGTTGGACATAACAGTCAAAATTAGTGTCCCCTTTATGCTCCTTCTGTTTAATGAAGTCTGCTGATGTTAATGATAAATAAAACACTAAGGCAAATGATTATCCAGTGACAGAGAGGGAATGTACAGGGGAATTAATTGGGAAAGTGAGAGAACTCATAGATTAGTGATGGCCAATCTGTGGGTTAGCCCTCCAGATGTGTTTGAAATCTACAACTCCCAGAATTCCTTGGGTTTAAAAAAAAAAAAACTACAACCCCCAGCATTAAATGGTTGCAGAATGCAGGGAATTGCTAGTTTTACAATCATCTTGAAAACCCCCTGATATAAGCATTTGTAAGTATTTAAACAATCTTCAGAGATGTATGGTAGTACATTAGTGAGTGTGAGGGACTTTGGGTTTAGGACAGACAGTGCCACTCCTCCACACCCTTTAAGAAAAACATTACCTTAAAAAAATATTACCCCTTTAAAAAACTAACCTGCAGAGATGTACAGTCATACACGAAGAGTGTGAGTGACTTTGGGTACAGGACAGTGACGCAACTCAAACCCCTTTAAGAAAACATTACCCTTTTTAAAAACTAACCGCAGAGATGTATGTACATTTGGAGTGGTAGTGACTTTGGGTACGGCGTGATCGCCTACCTCCTAAATCGGCCCACGTTGAACTTGAAACCTCAACATGATCCTTAAAAAAACATGAATGACTGGGGACTCCGAAACAAGCCTCAGGGGTCTTAGGCACTCGGGAATGCCCTTAGTGCCTTCAGTCGAAACCAGCGCCCTTTCTCCAATAGCGCTGCCCGTCTGCCTTGGTCGCCTGCTCTAAAATAGCACTAAAAAGCCTGAAAAAATAAAAGGCAAAGAAAAATAAACATCCGGGCTCTCCACAGCACCCCTCCCTTACTGCCATTTAAAAAGTCACCCATCACCCTACAAAGCTTTGCAATGGATTATGGGATATATGTGACCAATACCAATAAGAGTACCGTCTTCCGTTGCTGAATATTGCATTCAACTAAAGAATACAGGTGGGTTTATATTTTTGCCCTTAAACCTAGAATTTAGCAACTTTTAGGGAGACTTTACTTATCCTTAAATTGCAATTAGTAGACACACTTGCCTTATTATCTGGTGGATTGCTGTTAATCTAAGTAAATCTGTAACAAATTGTCCTTACTATTCCCCAGAGGTCAGCAGCTTAACCAATAAGTTATATTATTATTATGATCCTCTGTAGTTATTTCCTGCCGTCACTCAAACCATGGTTGCTAGGTCCATTGACAAGGTTGCAAGTAAAAGCTGTTTAATATATATAGTGATAGAGAAGAATAGAATGCACATGGTTCTGAATTAAATAGGTTTATAGTTGCCGAACCAATGCAGTGTTTGGTAAGGCTGTCGCCTCTTTTAAGAACCAACAAATAATAATGTCTCTTTGAGCAATTATACCGTTCTTTAAATGTAATGCTGTATGGAACCATTATAAATGTGATTGTATTTAAAGGAAGGGGTGCCCCCCCCTAGTTTAAGGGGTTAGTGCTCCTCTTTCATCATACTCTCCACACCCAAGGTAGGTAGGTCAAGTGACAAAAAATCCCAACAATATAAGCTGCAGCCATGGCTGTAGGTGGAACACAGTGGGGGAGTCTAATTAATCTATTATGTGAATTTTAATCAGATGATTTTATTATTAAGATGTTAACTGTACCCCATAATTCTATGATAACCTTCAGCTTTGTGCTTCATCACTAATCTCATATCTATTTCAAAGACAATCACAGAGAATGAAGATCTGATGTAAGAATAAGCTCCCTTCCTTCTTTACAAAGGGGGCATATTATAAAGCACAGTCTTTACAGCAGTGCTTTATTTGTACAATGCTACTACACAGACTTTCCTTGTTACTGCAAAGAGTACATTGAATTACCCTACACTACTACAGTATAATAAGTCTATAGACTTACACTACTACTACAATAAGTTATAGAATTATTTCTATTCTACATAAGTCCATAGAATTACCTCTCCTGTACAATGATTCCATTAGACTTACCCTACTAGTACAAGAGTCCATATGACTTACCCCACCATATTACAATGAATCCATAGAATTACACTACTAATACAATGATGTAATTCCTATAGTAAATGAGTCCATTTAGACTACCCTACTACTATAAATGAATTAGTCTTACCCTACCACTAAAAAAATCCATAGACTTACCCTATTAATAGAATGAGAGTACATTGACTTTACTACTACTACTACATAAGTCCATATACCATCCCTACTTTACAATGATCTATAGACTTACCCACTATTACCAATGAATCCATAGAATTACACTATACTACTACAATGAATCCATAGACCTTACCCTCCTAGTACAATGAGTCCATAGACTTACCCTATACTTCAATGATTCCATAGACTTACCCTACTACTACAATGTGAATCTAAAAGACTTACAACCTACTAGTGCAATTAGTCCATAGACTTACCCATACTGCTACAATGACTCTATAGACTTAAACTACAAACTACATGAGTCCATAGACTTGCCCCTGACTACTACAAGATGAATATATAGACTACCCTCCCACCTTACAATAAATCCATAGACTTACCCTGCTATTACATGAATCCATAGTTACACTACTACTACAATGAATCTATAGACTAACCCTACTACTGTAATGAGTCCATAGACTTACCTTCTACACAATGATCTATAGATTACCCTACTGCTACAATGAGCCCATAGACTTACCCTATTCTACAATAATCCATACAGTAGAATACCCTACAACAACGAGTCCATAGACTACAACTACTATACAATGAGTACATAGACTTACCCTACTACTACAATGAATCATTAGACTTCCTATACATCAATGAGGTCCATAGACTTACCCTACTACTACAATGAGTCCATAGACTTACCCTACTACTACAATGAGTCCAATAGACTTACCCTGCTACTACAATGAGTCCATAGATACCCTACTACTACACATGAATCCATAGAATACCTACTACTACCAATAAGTCATTAGATACCCTTACTACTCAATGAGTCATAGACTACCATACTACTACAATGAATCCATAGACTTACCCTACTATACAATGAGTCCATAGTAGTCTTACCCTACTACTACATAGTCATAGATTACCTACTACTACATGAGCCATGACTTACCCTACTACTACAATGGAGCCATAGACTTACCCTATACTACAATGAGTCCATAGACTTACACCTAAATACTACAAATGAGTCCATAGACTTACCTACTACTACAATGAGTCCATAGACTTACCCTAATTACTACAATGAGTCCATTAGACTTACCCTACTACTACAATGATGAAATCCAGCAGATTCCAGCCATTTCGGAGGTAAGCGTTGTGGATGAAATAGAAGACCGTTGCAATGGCTTTTAGAAAGGCTTCGACTGTAAAAATGATGAGGAGAGAGATATTCTACCCGTTCCTGCAGGAAAAAAGAAAAAAAAAGAGATACTGTCAGTTATTCTGTATATGTCCCAAAGCCTTACATTGGTATGTAGTCAAACAATACATATCTGTAATAACCCTTAATGAAACAGCGTAGGAGGAGTTAAGTGATATGACAAGGAAAAGCTTAATGGCAAAATATCCAAAGTGCATGTCATCTATTATAAGAGCTCTATGTAGGATCTGCTCAGGATCCTGTGTCTGTGACACATGGGGAGAACGACCCAGCCACAGTCCAATAATTTGCCTTGAGATCCAAAAAGTGATCAATGTCCTCAAACATTTTCCTCATCAGAATTAATTTGTAAATGATGGGGAGATGGAAAAATCTCATCATTTCTGAATAGTTATTTTTCCCTTCTGCGTAATCCAAACGATTGATAGAATTTGATCAGTGGTGTCAGAATAAACAACTGCCCATGTGCACAGGCCGTTGAGTGATGTATTTATGATATTAAGGAGAACTGCAACTCTTCAGGAAGTGCAGGACTAACTACTTCCCTTTGCCTCTAGGAAAAGCTTTATGCTTCTCTCTCCAAGCTAGTTCAACCACTCACACATGCCCAGAGGAGACAGTAAGGGAATAGCATTCAGTCCATGGCTTGTAGTCATCTGTTACATCCATGACTGACAGTTGCTAACCGGAAGGACCAAGAAGGGAGAAAAAGTGCTAACAGAGTATCAGGCAGCATTCAGATTAGTCTTTATTATCTATATATAATATATATATATTAACTATACACACCCGATAACCAGGACTTCGTTAACTTGAAATCTTCCAATTCGGCTCCCAGACTGAGCTATTATATCACCAGCTCCTCCTCGCTCCACCGCTGCTTCGGGTTCCTCACTCAGTACTCCACTGTGCTGCTGTGTTATTTTTATGTTCTGTGCAGCCGCAGTGGAGGACTGCTCCGAGAATGCAGTCAGTGATTGGCCGTGATGTCACGTGCACGGTCGACACTGACTGCCTTACCCGAAGTGAGAGACGCGCGGGCGTGGCGTGGAGTAGGAGAGTGGTGAGTATAATAGCTCCGGTGGGAGCCGAATTGAAAGTTTCAAGTTAACAAGTCATGCTTATTGGGTGTTTTATGTTTAAGGCTTTGGGTGTGGAGGGGTGGACATTCCCTTTAAGGATAACGTGCTCTAATGTAGTTCACACAAGCTACACAATCAGATTATGAAGGGCTTTAAAGGAATGAGGAATGAGGTGAGGGGCCCAGTATTAAACATTATAAATTGTCTAGATTAGATAATTATTTGAATAGGGACCTCGTGTCCCCAAACGCAATTAGTTTTGTGCATTTGCGGACAACCGGATCTTAATCAACGCACCGTGCTGACCCTAATAAAATACTCTTGGTGTGCTGCAGTAGCAGCGGACTGGTCCTATTGCTTTTAAGAGCTTAACTCAATTGAACACTTTAGAATGTTTCCAGCCTCTGCGGGGAAAAACACTGTTTAAGGGTAGGCCACACTGCTGCGATTTTTCGCGTTTTACGCATGCGTTTTTTCAAATCATTGAAATTGCGGGCACACCGAAAATGCGCATTTCGGGTGCGATGGGATTTGAATTCTGCTTTTAAATCGCACGGTTTTCCATACTTAATGAAAAAAATTTCTCTACTGGACAGAAAACGTTAAAACAACCTCTAAACTCCCAATACGTTTGGCACACACATAATTACACAATGATACTATATTAATTTTCTATCATTGATCCCTAAAAGGTGTGGAGATGCCACACTGGTCCCCCCTACACATATGCACCACTCAAAAGCACAATGACCCATAGTCAATAAGGAATATTAATTATAAGAATCCCCTGCAAGATCAAGTAAGACTAGTAGGACAGTACTAATGTAATTCAGTTCTTTAGAGTGCTTTAGAATAGTTTATCTGTAATAAATAAATTATACATACATATTACTGACTCCTTGCACTAGTGGCCAAGGGTGAATTGAACCCGTGATTGCACTGCAAGGTATTCAGTGCTAACTATTGAAAGATGATTACCTGGAAGGAAAAAGGTGGTTAATGCTGCTTCAGATCTTTACATTATTATACAGGAGAAAAACACATTCACAAGTCACCGGGGACCCATTACAGGGGACTTTAACTCATTAATGAGGTAAAGTACCAGATCACGTATCGCAGCAGAACATTTCCAGCAGTGATAGCAACACAACCTGTATATTGCTACAGGGGCTCATATGTTTATCATCTCATCTGAATGATACAACAAAGGAAACAATGTACAACTGTGCAAACTTCTTAGGATGATGCAGAAAGGAAAATCACAAAAGCATGGCAGGTTTTCTACCTTGAAGTTTATACCCTCTCTAGAAAATACAATACAAGATCAACAATACAGGAGTCTGATTTCATTTCTAGCTTAGGGGGCCCATGATCTACAAACAAGTGAACATGCCATATTGTGCTACTACTTCCATTAGAGATGGACTAAATCTTAAAACTTGAACTCAGCAAAACTATCGAGTGTTTTGAACGGATTCTACTTCCGAACTATCATCCGGACCCGATTTCTCTGGAATGTTCCCGTATTTTGTCTGTGGGACTGTTCGATAATTATCGAATGTTCAATACGCCGAGAAATATCAGATCCGCCAGTAAATGTCTATATATACGCGAGTATACTAACATAGTATAAGGAAAGTATAACTATCGAATCCGCCATGTAAAATGTATTATTACCTATACGCAAGTAATATCGAATCTGCAAGTAAAATGCTTATTATGCGCCTATACGCGAGTTAGTCGAATTCCGCAAGCAGTAAAATGTCTATTATACCTTACGCGAGTTATCGATACCGCAAGTAAAATGTTACTTATACTATACGGCGAGTATCGAATCCGCCAGTAAAATGTCTATTATACTATACGCGAGTGATCGAATCCGCAAGTAAAATGTCTATTACGTCTATATACCTATACGCAAGTAAATATCGAACTGAAAGTAAAAATGTCTATTATACATCTACAGGGAGTATCGAATCCCGAAGTAAAATGTATTACTTTATCTCTGCTATACGCGAGTATCGAATCGTGACGTATAAAATGTCTATTACTATCAAGATTGTTCAAAAGTACCTGGATATTCGAACACGGTTCACCCAGACCATTTCCAGGTCCCCAGCCTTTCATTAAGTTACCATTGATATATTTATAATTATATTAATGTATTTCATTCCAACTTTTTCATAACTATTGACTCCCTGACTTTAAGGGTCCGTTTTTCGAACTTCCCTATAGTTCGAAGTTTGGTCATCTTCTACCTCCAGTAATGACAGATCGTATTGAAATATAAGGTCAAGTGCCACTCAACCTCACCTGACCTAAAAGGGATGTGTAACTTGTGGCCCTCGATATGTTTACAATACACAATGTCAGCATTCCCTGGCTAAGAAAGCGGGGGGGAGGAGTTGGGGGGAGTTGCAACAGGGGTTACGCTAAAGCCAACTGGCTATGCTAATATACTAGGCTAAATCCGGCTATAGGATGTTGGCAGTCATCCCATGCCTTAAAATCTAAACCTATAAACTTTATAATAAATACGAAGTATCTGTTTTGTAGTAGTGTTTTGATATAAATGCCTTTTACATTCCAGCAAGGCATCAGACAATTATCCAATGAACCATTAACTGGCGACATGACAGGAGGCCTATTGTTTGTGACAAACTGCATATTATTTATTTTTCTAAAGGCTATTAGCAGATCTCATTTTAGAAATGTTGTCGACAACAACCCAGATCGCAAATTGAGAGGCCGGCGGCATGCATGCGGGTTAATATTTGCCCCGACAATTGGAATGTATGTATGTCGCGCATCTTTTGTGTTGGCACTATCGCTCGCCGCTAGCACACATTGTAAGTTGATAGGCGAGCCCAACTATGCACGATGCCTTGTGCTCGAGTGCTTGTGCCCATTTTGGCACAGTGCTCTGTTGATAACTATTTTGGTGGTGTGGTGCTGCTAGATAGGGCAACGTTGTGCAACATCTGATTTAGCGCAGGCCTTTATTGCGCTTAGCCCTAAGGAGTATTTATACTACATGCAGTAAATACTGACTTTTTTGGCTCCTCCCCCCAGTCATTTGTCACTGACAATTTTCCCACTATGAATTGGCAGGACACTGTTGACGAGCAGTTACTACTGAAGAGTCATTAACTGCATGAGTATATTTCCTTTTAATTAACTGCGGTCAAACTTTTCTTGACAACTTGCACAAACACTTTTTATTTTTTTTATTTTTTTATAATTAGGAGTTCTATTCTCAATCCTGACCAGATTAGGTGAGAATAAAACTGCCTCGTCCCTCCAGTATCTATAATAGATCTTTAAATCATCCATCGTCCCTGCCTCTTCTAATTAAATATACATTAAACGAGTAGTTTGTTCCTCTCGATCATAATTTGTACAACCTTGAGCACCACACGTAGAGACTTATGAAAAGAACAGAAGAAACAAGATTTGTATTTTCCATGGCTCAGAGATTACATCTTTTAGAATTATTGATAATTTGGTAAGGCTTTTTACAACTGAAATGAGGCTCCATTTGCTGAAAACAGAGGCAGGTGAGGTTTAGGATGGCATCCTACGCAGTAGTAATAATTGAGAGTTCATTGGGGCCTCCTGGAGAAGACAATCTCTCTACGTAATGCAAACTGCTGTTTCAGCTTCCAACAACCTGGTGTTATAAATTCAGGATCCAGGAACGTGACATTTGTTATGGCAAATATCACTGTACCGGTTGGCACATGCCATTTGAACCAGACGGCATCCAGACCACATTGTGACTGCAAACCTAAACCCATTTGAAAATAAATGTTACCTGATTGGTCGAAATGCCATAAAAACACGCCCCCTCCCCCTTTAAAATAAATAAAAGCGGATGTGGGACTGAGTGTCATTTTCGATTTTTGACATCGAACTTGAACTTTTTCAAACTCTCAAGAAAATTGTCGAGAAAATTCTTAAAACGGAAAGACACTCAACAGTTTCGAACATTCTTTACTGTCACAATCTCTTCCCAGTTCCGACACGCCCCATTGCATCCTGATGACGTGTCAGGTATCCATAACAACGGTTAGAGAAGAACATGGAGCTGTCTGCGCGGCCCGAGAGCTTGAGAGGCCAGAGGACCACATTCCTCTCCTGTTATTAATTATCAATTCCCTACACACCAAACATGACCTGTGTGTACATACCTTTCCCCAAGATATTAAGAAATCACTCCGCGGACAATGGAATAATGTCTCCCATGTTGGGTATCATTTTAAGGGCGTACCTCCCATTCACAAATATAATTGGTTGCCATCTCATATTCTAATATAATAATATATTTATTTTATACATATGGCCTGTTGCCTTACGGTGATCTTAATATCCACCAACTTTGGCTCGAGGTTGTAGAGAATTCCCAGATACAACTGTTATCGGCTCACGTTGTCAAAAAGATAGATCTTGGTTACATGCCTGCATCTAACTCTAAATATATACCTACCCCTGTTAGTGGATTCTATGGGAGGAAACGTAGATTCATAGCCTTATAATCTAAAGGTTCCAGGTAGGAAAAGGAAACCATTGAAGCCCACAAAAGGGTAGGTTATAACTAAATAATGACACCCGAACTGTTTAATTAAAGGGAATATTTAGAAGTTGCCTAGGAGTTCTTGTGCCACTGTATAAATGGTCGCTCGGCCTCAGCCGTCATGCTTTTAATATGGTTCACAGGAATCCCTTGGGACTTCTATATCCTTATCAATTTACTAGTTGGGGGTGCATTTAATCCTATAATAACTATATCCTTATAAGTTTACAGTTGGGGTGGTGCCCCCTATATAACTAAATATCCTATAATTACACTGGGGGTGCATTAATCCACTATATAACTTAATATCTTATAATTTCACAGGTGGGGGTTGCATTATTTTTTATAACCTACCCCCCTTTGGGGCTCAGTTTTCCTTCTCCTCCTGGAACTTAAAGGGCATTTCCAAAACCCCAAAATATAATTCCCCCCCAACTAATGGCCCACCATGTAGTGTAATAAAATCCTTACCTCACATCCCAGCTCCATATGGTTCTCATGTAGTCCCCCCCCAAAGTCCCAAAAAACTGCCCACCAGGAGAGATAGCAGAGTCCATATAGGACTCGGCTCCTGTTCTCGCCTCGGGAGAGTTTGGCATGCGCACTGCAGCCCTCCCCCCTCCCTCTCTCTCCCTTTTGCGATCCCTCCCCCTAGCATAGAAACCCTTGGCCATAAATTAGGGTTCCTTTCCCCAGCCCAACCGCTAAAAAAACTTTTTAAGAAAGTCCCCCGAACTCTACTTACCTTCCCTCTCTCCCCGGCCGTTGAGCAGCCGGCAGCCGTCCTTGATTGGCTGCTCTCACGCCAATCCGGATGCGGTGCCGGTCCCGCCCCCTGCTTGCAGTGTATTACAAGCAGAAGGCCGGGCAGTGCGTCGGAGGAAGAGAGGGAAGGTAAGTAAAGATCGGGGGCACTTCTTAAAATTATTTTATAGCGGTTTGGGGCTGGGGGAAGGCATACTAAATGTATAATTTATAAAAAATTTTATAAGGGTGGCAATGCCCTTTAAGATTATAAGGCTATAATCTTATAGTTCCTCCCATAGAAATCCACTACAGGGGTAGGTTATAGTGAAGCATGGAACCCAGATCCAGGGTTGAATGGCATTTTTTATGGTCCTTTGAAAGAAACAAATACCAATAGTTAACTCATTCTTGCCAAGTCACTACACTGTCCTGACACTGAGTTTATTAAAAGGTGAAAAAGGAATGCCGAACAATATTTCCAGGACATTATTATGTCTACCTTTTAAGTGAATGAAGTCTACTGGTGTATTTTTTATTTCTAAACCATTGTCCTGCTGGTGATGTGCGCCCTAATCATACCTATGGGGGTGGTTGTCAGGTACAGATTATCATACAAAGGAAGTGCTACAGAGGAGCTTGGGAAAATGAGAGGGAGCTACACTGACAAAAATTCATTTTTTAGCAACTGATTTTTTTTCTAGGGTTAAAAATATAGCAGTTTGGGTTTTCATACAACAGAGAATTATTTAACTTAGTTTTTGCTATTGACTTTCATTCTCCTTTAGATGTTCGCTTTTGCTGAAATCGCTTCCGTCATATAAACTTGTTTTGTGCATGTACTGTCAGACTGCAATCATCCATAGTGTTATTTCTATTATTTATATACTGTATCATACAATGTTGCATAATTCAGATTAGAACTATACACAGAAAAACATAAGCCAGGCTAGACGTATCATTACGAAAGGAAATCCGTGGGCACGAGGTTTACAACATACATTTACAATAAAGTGGTAAGTGCCTTCCACTTAAAGGGAAAAAAAAAAAATCCGACCTACGTATTCCCAGTAGACTGTATATTGTATTATATTTCCTTACATCGCACGAAACATATAACACCTGCCTATGTTTATCCCTTTACATCAGGCCCTGCTTCTTGCGATCGAAGGCCAGCTCCACTACACAACTGTCAGTAGGATGGGGGGGGTGATATTTTAGTAGGAATGGGCAAAATATTACCCATGAATGTTAGTTGGCAGATGTAGGACTATCCAGTTATGCAGCAAAATACTATCTCACCCTTCCCTCTGCCTCTTTCCAAGCTCTTTTTTACAAGATTTGTACATGCTCACAGGAGGCGCTAGGGGAATAGCATTCAAGTCATTGGCAGTAGCATGTAATGTAACCGTAAATCCATGTGAGCTGCTAAATGGGAAAACCAGAAACAGAAAGAGGGTTAACAGAACATTGACCAGCATTTTCCGGTAGTCTTACATCTCTCAGATTTATAACTATTGTAGTTTTGGGGGTTGGGAAGTGATTTACCTTAGATACCATTTTTAATTTAAAGGGTTGAATGCTTCTTTTAAGATTTGGTAAAGCAGAAGGAGACCTAAGCAAGCATATTGTCAGAGTGTAAATGTGAATTCTTTCTAGGAAGAGAAACTGCCATACTGATTCCTGTAACATATAGACCTATAGATAAATTACAATTAAAAGTCCTTGAGTTCTTTTATTAGGTTCTGGGAAAATGTCGCAGTTGACATTGACATAAATAAGGGATTTCCCAGGTGTCCGTTTTGATTTCCGAATTATACGTAAGTTTCACCAATCGGTTTTCTTTATATGGCACTTCTGCTGAGCGTGTCTTCCCATTGGTTAGGCCCAGGGCCATAAAGGGGGTGGGGTGGAGCAACATGACTACAGTCATCATTTAACTGTAAAACTTATTTTATAATAATTTTTGTAAAACAATGGTAATGGCTTTTAACCAGCTGATAGACCCCTAAAACATATCCCATTGGAGGAGGAAGAAATCAGTCCTAAACAGGTGGTAGGAGCCCTTTCAGCGTGTTATCCGCGTGATTTATACATTCCATGACTCCGTTCTATCACATGTACAGTTAGTACAAGAGTTTCCATCTCCCCTCCCCAGCATCTGTTAAAGTCGGGTCTGCATTGCAGTGGGGGTGAAGTTCTATTCAATGATTGCTGGCTGTGCCATATGTTACCCACTGTGGGAGAATCTGTCCCAGCATGCGCTGTCTAATAAAAAACCAAACCCACTTCATCACACCACTGTCTGACATCTTCCAAGCCTTGAATAACTCGTTCATTCCCTTTAAAACAGCAATAAAATATGTGGAGGGGATTGGGATATGAACTACTTTAAACGCCACGTTTTCAAGGTTAGGTCCCACTACGTGCGTTCAGTTTTTCCGTGCCTTTTGGACAATGGTTTGTCCATGTTTCGGGTCTGTTTGCGGTAAGTGACGCGCAATTTCTTTGCACTTGTTTCTCGTTTGTCTGCGTTTCCGATCCGTTTGCATTCATGTAGGGTTTTGGAAAATGACACGAAATACCGGAGAGCGGATTTTTTTTACATTCATAGACGATTATTAAGTGCTATTATGACACACGACCACAAGCCGTGCACGCATGCGGGTACAAAAACGGACCGATAGATTCGGAACGCAAATTATATAGTGGGAACTGATGATTTGCGTATATTTTAAATTACGCTGCGATTCGCAACAACGCACAAGAAAAGTGGAAAACGGAATGCAACCTCACCCTAAAATCTAATGGGAGCCACTTTTAACCGGAGCGATTGCATAACAAAGGGGGGGGTGGGGTCTTAAAGAAGAAGTTTAAAGCTAAAAACACGTGTTTCCTAATTTATAATCTAGAAACTCCTGAAAAACATCACTTCAGGTGTGCGCGAACGAACCCTAAAGTGTTTTTTATTGTTGGAGCACTTGGGGAATGTTCATCGGTTCCCTTGGGGGGGATGAAGGGTTAAACTCCCGCCGCTCTCCCAGCATGCGCCAGGATCCAGGCAGTGGTAGTCGCGTTGGACTCTCTCCACTGCTTCTATTTTAGTCTGTTTAAGCAAGCTGCCTAATTTTCTGAACCTAGAGACTCTCATAATATGAGAAACGGTGATTTAGGGTGCGGACTGTAGACGATAATGTACTACAAGAGACCCCTTGTCTCCTATTGGACCCTAGTGCGTCATGTGATTCAAAGCTAATACAGAACTGTGACACCAGCAAGCAAGGTTTCCAATTGGAAACCTCTCTCCCTGGGTTAATCACACAGAGCATGTCTGGGATCACCTGAGCTAGGAGAGGGCAGGAACTGCAGGAATTCTGGTCACTTAGAGGAACCCGTGATAAATTGTTTAATCAGCATTTCTCGAGCTTATGTTCAGAAGTTAAGAAGTTATTAACTTTGCACCAGCCAGTTTGCGAAATTGCTAAAAAAGCCAATCAGTGAAAACTCTCCTTGCTGAAGGGACCAGAGACTCAAATGTACGCAAGTGTGAATGTTTCAACCCTCAAATATATATGGAAATCCCCCCCCAAACCCCAAACTACAATATTAGAAAGCTGACAGATGCAGGTTACTAACCTGTATGACAGTACAATAATGTCCCCCCCTTCCCTCTACCTTTCAAATGGGATCCACCTACTTCTCAAGCTCTCTGAGCTTTTACATGCTCAGAAGAGGCAGCCAGGGGAATAGCATTCAGTCACTGACTGTGAGTCATCAGTTCAGTTACATCCATGATTGAACAGCTGCTATACCAAGAGAACCGAGAAGAGAGGTAACAGAAGAATAAAAGAGAAGTGTGGGCTTTTTAGAGTGCAAAGAATGACTTACACAGTAGAGGGGCATTTTAATCTATAGTTTATTTCGGTTCTCGAATGCATGACTTGTGCTTTATTTAGGATAAGGACCTCACACTAAAATTTATGTGATTTCAGAAGTAACCTTGGAGTTCTTGTGCTCTGTTCAGGCTTCTTTGAGTGTTTATTATATTTGTAACGAGAAAATAGCAAATACAGAACATAAATAAAACATTCCATGTTCAACCAGGAGCGGCAATACGCGGCAAATGTTTATAGACACATTATATTGTTGTCTTGGTTTCTATAAGGGAAAAGGACCGACCACAAAGGCCGTATTACGCGATAATCGTACGAGTATGGTGCTGTCATCCATAGCTGATTCCAGGCTGGAGAACCTACGATGTCCAATCAAATGCCCTACATGTACAATTATCGTAAAGCTGTTCATTGGGTCAAAGAGCTACATTGTATCAATAAATGGATCTAAATAATTGTACACATTGAAAAGAGGATCCAATGGCATATTGCATCTATGCTTTGTACACGGGGTCCAATATTTTGTCCCAATGTTTTGGAAATTTCAGCCGCGGTGGTGGGATCGAGCTGAAATTTTTGGGGGGGCAACACCCTCACACAACGCCAGCCCCCAAACACACCGCCATCCCTGCCCCACCCGCACACACACCAGCACCACATTTTTCACACACCCACCCCCACCCGCACACCACCCCCCCCCGCCCACGCACTCCCACCCAAC
This sequence comes from Hymenochirus boettgeri, assembly GCA_019447015.1. Taxonomy (NCBI): domain Eukaryota; kingdom Metazoa; phylum Chordata; class Amphibia; order Anura; family Pipidae; genus Hymenochirus; species Hymenochirus boettgeri. The sequence continues at coordinate 23,350,881 of CM033471.1, read as the reverse complement.
AGCCACACCCCCCACAAACCACACACCAAACCGGCCTCAACCAAGCAACAGGGCACGCACCCAACTAACACAAAAAACCCACAGAAACCAAGAACAAAAAAACCCAAACAAAACAGGCCACCACCACCCCACCCCCACGCCAAACAGCTCCCCAGACACACCCCACCAACAGTCACCCCAACACACACACAGCACCCACATTTTTCACAACATTGACCCCCCCAGCCCCCCCCAACCAACCCTAGACAACCCACACCAGCCCACGACACCAAACAACACGAAAATCAACCCCCCCCCCCCCCCCGACACGCACAGCCCACACCCAGGCCACCACCCCCCCACCACGCACCACACCGCCCCACAAAACAACCCCACACCCCCAATGCCCCACCACCTCAACATCCACACCCGCAGCACCCATGCACGCACACACACCACCCCCCGCGCCGCCCCCTCAACACAAACCCCCCCACCCCACCCGCGCCCACTCACATTTTAAAAAATTAAATTGTTTCCAAACTCCCGAAATCGAAGCTTTGCCATGGGCAAAGTTGTCAAAACAAAAAATACAGCTGCGAATAAACATGTATATAAAACACTTAATAATTATGCATTGCTCCTCCCCAACTCAAAGGCCTCAATGGCCCAATGTTTGCCGACCAATGAGCAGAAAAACTGAAGCTGCACAGGAACATGTTGATGGAGGGAGTGGGGGATTACAACAGCCAATTTTGACCTGGCGTCCTTTTTAAATGAGCAGGGAAATGATTCACTTGCATTCCTTTATCTCAATAGTGATCGGATACATACACATACATAAGGGGGTAGATGCATAAGCAATATATTTCACTATCAACATACGCTTGCGACCGTTAATGCATGCGAAAACGCTGGCGGTAAGTTGGCGACCCTTTTGCGTATATTTTGAAAAACAATCATGAAGAGGCGTTAAATTGTGCCTCTGTGAACCAAAATATTAGGATGGACGATATAGCAAATCTAATGATTAATAATTTAATTAAACCGAAAATAAAGCCCAAAAAAAAATAAAACATGCAAACATCAGTGGATATCTTGCACTATGGCAGCTCCACCAGGAAAAGATAGAAAACTAGTACAGTTTACTTTTCTTTTAACACCTCAGTGTGTGTCTTCTGACAGCAAATCCCAGTAATGCTGTTATTTTCTCTGCGATTAATAAACAGATACGCCTTGTAATTACTGGCTATTAGTCTGCCTGCAAAATGGTTATTAGCGGGAAGTATTCAGTGTGCCTTTGTGGCTTCGTTATGTCATATGAATTTGCACAATTAAGGGAAAAAAAAGCAAATAAAATGAGAAAACATTAAATGTCTCCTTTCCCGCTAATGCAATCTGCCCAAGATACAGACACGCTCCTAGAAGCAGTACTTTTTAAAAAACTAAGAAACAAAAAACTCTTATAAGCACACATGGTTTGGATTTGCTCGTCCTAAAAAAGGAAACTATAGTCCAAAATAGACATAATCAGGTTGTCCAGTCTATTTCTTAGGGAGGTAAGGAGGAAGCTTATCTACCTCCATGGATGACGCGCTTAACACAGCATGCTAATTCCATGTTGTGATCCTGACAAGCCTCCAATCAGATGGGATGTTTCAGTTATTAATATCGAGCTATACTGGTGCCCTCAGAACCCCTATATGATTAAAGGGAGCAGTTCTTATAAGAAGTTGAGTACAAATGGGGTGGGGGTGGTATTAAGGCCAGCCTGGAGATGAGAATTTAAACCCAACACAAGATAAAACAACACAGCCCACAGAGCATTATTCAGAGGGGTGCTGATTGGAGGAGTAATTTGCATAATATATGTATCTTTGGGCTGCCTCTACTTCTTGCTGGAAAAGATGTACCAATGAAAAATAAAACACTTCCCAATAAAAAGTAATATTTTATGGTTTATTTAACTTTTTTTTCCTTCCCCTCTTAAATCCTAAAGAAATAAACAACCCAGCAGTGGCTCAGTGGATTCTTAAGAAGCTCCTTATGTGACTCATTGTGTAACAGGGCAACACGTCGAGACTTCATACAAATGATGGACGCTTCCAGCGTTAACACAAAACCTTGCATAATGGGCTGTATACGAATAATTACAGCCCGCTGCAGTTAACTAGGAGGGTAGTAGACTGTGTAATGGTACGGGTGGTTATTCATTTTCAGAGGGATTAGAGATTTCAACTAGGATAAACCTGAAGATTCAGATCAAAGCTTGTGACTCATAACCACAGACCTAAAATAACTTCTGATTGGATATGACAAGAACGAGATCAGGGAAATAAACAGAGAATCGCAGCCAAAAAATCCAGAGTAACCACCGGGGGAACTAGGCTAAGGTAGCGAACAAGGCCAGTCAAGAATGAGTCTGACTGCTCAGTGGCTCCACCTTCCGAGAGAAGATCAGAATGCAGCTTTGGTTTCCACAACAAGTTACGACAAATAAAGCCTGCAGTGCCCACCACCAAAGATGCGAAAGCAGGAAGCGTTAACCTTTTCAGCACAATAATTTCTAACACGCTGCGTGTGATCCAGGGCTCATTTTAATGGTTAACTACAAGTTTTATTCACACCAAATGTTTAGGAGACACCTAAATTTCATGAAATCTAGCGTTAAGATAGGAAACTATTTGTTCACTTAAACCCCAGTGTTAACTCCACACGATTTATTTATTTGAGTTGCTAGATAAAAGCACCACTGTTACTATAAAACCAGTATCTTCAATCTTTGGTTGATATTGGACAGATTTCACCATTACGAGTTCTGCCCTTTAAAAACCTCCTCTCACAGAATTCTGGCTTCGTTATAAACAAAAGAAATATAGAGGGGACGTCAAATGAATAGCTAAAGAAAGAAACAAATTGTTTTCTTTAATAACCAGCTCTCAGCTCACATTATTTCCAAGTATCGATCAGCCAGGGAGATAAAGAAATGTCTGTACATCTCGGCCAAACACCCTCTTCTCTGAAAATAGCTCAGATCACACAACATCTTGCAACATAAACCGAGTAACTCAGCACCCTAATTCATACAATGCCTGTTCCTTCCTACCATACCCCAAGGATATATTTGTATTTTTTCTTTGGTCGCTACTTGGATTCTGGGAAATAAATGGCAGACTAACAAATAAAAGTTAAAATAAGGATTGTGACACTACTAAGTTAATCTCAATTCTCAAAGTTGATGGGGGTGAAAATTCTATTACATCTTCTGCAACAATAACTAGGCTCCATCACATTCCTGGATCTAGTTGCCTTGTTTTTATCTGAACTAAACCTAAAATATAAATAACCCTGAATCCATCTTTCATTCTATATAACCGATCGCTGGACTCTCACTTCTGAGGTCAGTAGCATCTTGCACAGAATCTCGTTTCATTCTACGGCTGTGGCTTTACACAGTGGGTCACTGACCCAGATCCACAACATGAACATGCTCAGTAAGATCTCTACCACCCTTCTCCCCACCCCTTCCAAAAATGTAAAGTAGATTGGATGACCTGTGTGTGAACTCTCTGTAATCAGAAAATGAACTGCACATGTTGCTACTTAACAGGTGACAGTTCAGTTGTGATTAGAGTAGTGGTGGAACTGAACCCAAATTCGGTGTCTGAACTTATTCGGTCCGAACTCAACTATCTGAACTCTATCCGAACTTCTAATAGTTGAGTTTTCCAAACTCACAGGTTAATTTAGATAATTATTGAAAAATTCTCAAATCAGGATGAAACTCAAGTTAACATTCGAATTTGTAAACCCTCAAATGTGCCTTCGCTTTCGGTAACCCTCGAAGGTACCTTCGATTTCGGTAACCCTTGAATGTAGCCTTAGATTTCGGTAACCCTCGAAGTTATCCTTCGATTTCGGTAACCCTTGAATGTAGCCTTAGATTTCGGTAACCCTCGAAATGTATCCTCGATTTCGGTAACCCTTGAGATTAGCAGCCTTAGATTTCGGTAACCCTCGAATGTATCTGCGATTTCGGTAACCTTGAATGTAGCCTTAGATTCGGTAACCCTCGAATGTATATCGATTTCGGTAACCCTTGAATGTAGCCTTAGATTTCGGTAACCCTCGAAATTAGCCTTCGAATTTCGGAAACCCTGAATGTAGCCTTTGATTTCTGTAACCCTCGAAAGTATTGTTCGGTAACCCTTCGAATATATCTCTCGATTTTGCTAACCTCGTAATATAGCTTTGATTTTGGTTAACCCTGAATGTAGCTCGATTTCGGTAACCCCAAATATATCCTTCGATTTCGGTAACCCTTGAATGTAGCCTTCAATTTCGGTAACCCTCAAAAGTATTGTTCATAACCTGGAATATACCCTTCGATTTTGGTAACCCTCGAATGTAGCCTTCTATTGCGTAAACCTCGAATATTAGACTTCCATTTCGGTAACCCTGAATGTAGCCTGTCGATTTCGGTAACCCTCGAATATAGATTCCATTCGGTAACCCTGAATATAGACTTCCATTTCGGTAACCCTCGAAGGTATCTTTCGGGGAAACCCTCGAATTGGCCATAACCCTGAATGTAGCTTGGGAAACCCAACAATTGCCGATCGTGGGGAAAGTACCCCAACCAATCAGAGTAGATTCAAATTTTAAATAAGATCTGAATGGTTAGGGCAAAATTAGCACTATTTTAAGATAAGAATTTTATTGAGTAACCTGATAGTGTTAACAATTTTGGTGACAGTGACATGTTCCCCAGACCATTTCCCAGGTCCACAGCCATTTATTAAGTAAGTTACCATTGTTAGTTTATCTGTATTCTATTCTTTGTATACTTTCGAAACTATGGACTTATGATCTATTGGGTTTTTCTAAACTCCCGAACTTTAGGAAGTGGGCCATCTCTATTAGGGATGGTCGGATCCATTCAGGATTATTTACACTTTTTACATGATAAATAAAAGTATCGATAAATTTCCGGTTTTTTTCTTTTTTGCTTTTCGGTTTTAGTAAAATGACATTTAAGAAAAACACAAAAAAAAGCACAATTCCCATTTTACGGCCCATGGCGAACGTGGAACAAGCGCGTCTAAATTTTCACAAACACAATCACACCTTCCGTACGGGTCGCGCGTTAACAACGAGTTGGCTGTGGAGGTGTGTCGCAATTGCATACAGGGCAGGAGGTTGCTATGGAACAGGATAGCTCTTTGCCACTGGCAGTGATAGGGTTATGGAGGGCTCGAAGCGGGAGGGACGGGGCAAAAAGTGAGACAGGGAAGGGGGCGGTAGGAAAGTAGGGCGGGGCCCCAAGAGAACGGGGGCCCAGGGCAAACCGGCGGGGGGGGAGGGGGGGAAACAGAGTGGGGGAAACGAGAGGCGGACATGATGGGGCGAAAAAAAACAAAAAGCAGGGAGAGAACGACGAAAAGACAAACGGGACAGGGGAGAGAGAAGGAGAGGGACAAGGAGGAAAGATACAAGGGGGGGCGGAGGGGGGAGGCGGGAACAGGGAGGAAAGGCACAGGGGAAAAGGCAGAGGCCACAGGAAGAATGAGCGAGCGGGAGACGAGAGGACGAGGCGCAAGGAGCGAGAGCGCGAGCAGAGGAGCGGGCGGAGCCGACGAGAGGAGCGGAGGCGAGAGACGAGGAACGAGGAGGAGGATGTAGGAGGCGAGCTGAGCGAGGGAGCGAGACGAGCGATGAGCGAGGAGCGGACGAGAGGCGAGAGCGAGAGCGAGGCGAGTCGAGCGAGGAAGCGAGAGCGAGGAAGAGGAGGAGCGAGTCGAGCGATGCGAGCATGAGCGCGAGCGAGCGAGAGGGCGTGAGAGAGCGAGCGAGGCGAGGACGAGGCGGCAGAAGCGAGGGAGACGGATCGTAGCGGCAGCATGTGAGGAGCTGGAGAGCGAGCGAGCGAGCGAGCGAGAGCGGAGCTGAGAGGCGGGAGCGAGGGAGCGAGCGAAGGAGAGACTGCCGAGCAAGGGCGCGAAGAGCAGGAGGAGCGAGCGAGAGGAGGAGCGAGGGAGGCGACAAGCAGCGAGCAGCGAGCGAGCATAGAGCGAGCGAGGCAGAGTCGAGGCGAGCGCGCGTAGCGACGGAGCAGGCCGAAGCGGCGAGGAGCGAGCTAGATCGAGCGAGAAGGAGCAGCGACGCGCAGCCAGAGAAGCAGCTAGCGAGGCGAGGCCAGACGGAGCGAAGCGAGCGACGCGAGCGGAGCGGAAGAAGCGAGAGCCCTACGAGGTCGGAGCGCGGGAGCGAGCGAGCGAGCAGCGTAGCTAGCGATCAGCGTATATCGAGGCGGCGGCCGTACGAGCTGGCAGAGTCATCGATCTACATAGGATCAGCGTATCTAGTCTGTCGACGAGCGATAGAGAGCGAGCGAGTCATAATCGAGTTCGGGAGCGAGCGAGCGGCGCGAGCAGAGCGAGCGGAGGCACGAGCGCGAGCGAGCGAGCAGAGAGAGCGAGCGAGCGAGCGACGAGCGGAGCGAGCGAGCGAGCGAGCGAGCGAGCAGCAGCGAGCAGCGAGAGGGCAGCGAGCAGCGAGCGATCGGCACGAGCGAGAGAGCGAGCGATGCGAGCAGACGAGCTGAGAGCTGAGCGTAGCGATGGGAGCAGCTAGCGAGGCGGGCAGCGAGACGAGCGAGCGGAGCGAGACGAGGCGGAGCGAGCGATGCGAGCGAGCGAGCGAAAGTGCGACGAGAGCGAGCGAGCGAGCAGAGCGAGCGAGGAGCGCGAGCGAGGAGCGAGCGAGGGCGAGCGAGCGAGCGAGCGAGCGAGCGAGCGAGCGAGCGGAGCGAGCGCACGTGCAGCGAGGACGAGCGAGGAGCGAGCGAAGCGAGCGTTGGCTATGCGGAGCGGAGCGAGCGAGAGCGCGAGCGGGAGCGAGCGAGGGCGAGGGGAGCGAGCGAGTACAAGGAGGAGCACGACGAGCGAGTACAGCGACGAGCTGAGCGATCGTAGCGAGCGAGAGGCGAGCGAGCGAGTGAGAAGCGAGTGATGCAGCGAGCGGCGAGCGAGGCGAGGAGCGGCGAGCGGCGAGCGACGAGCGAGCGAGAGGGATGAGCAGCAGCAAGTGATAGATAGATAGATAGATAGATAATAGATAAATAGATAGATAGATAGATAGATAATAGATAAATAGATAGATAGATAGATAGATAGATAGATAGATAATAGATAGATAGATAGATAGATAGATAGATAATAGATAGATAGATAGATAGATAGCAAAGATAGATAGATAGATAGATAGATAGATAATAGATAGATAGATAGATAGATAGATAGATAGATAGATAGATAGCAAAGATAGATAGATAGATAGATAGATAGATAATAGATAAATAGATAGATAGATAGATAGATAGATCGCAAAGATAGATAGATAGATGGAACAGATAGATAGATGATAGATAGATAGATGATAGATAGATAGATAGATAGATAGATAGATGATAGATAAGTAGATAGATAGAGATAGATAGATAGATATAGAGATAGATAGCAGATAGATAGATAGATGATAGATGATTAGATAGATAGAGATAGATAGATGATAGAAGATAGATAGATAGAGATGATAGAGAGATAGGTAGAGAGATAGATAGAGTAGATAGATAGATAGATGATAGATAGATAGATAGATGATGATAGTAGATAGATAGATAGCATAGATAGATTCGATATAGAGATGATAGATAGATGAGATAGATAATATAGATAGATAGATAGATATAGATAATAGATAGATAGATAGATAGGATAGGAGATAAGATAGATAGATAAATCGAGAGATAGATGATAGATAGATAGATAATTAGAAGAGTAAGATAATAGATAGATAGATATATAGAGATAAAATAATAGATAGATAGTTAGTGATAGATAGATAGTAGATAGATTAGATAGATAGATAGATAGATTAGATAGATGATAGATAGATAGATAGATAGATAGATAATAGATAGATAGATAATAGATAGATAGATATATAGATAAATAATAGATAGATAGATAATAGATAGATAGATAGATAGATAGATAATAGATAGATAGATAATAGATAGATAGATATATAGATAAATAATAGATAGATAGAAGGAGGCCCCCCCCCCCCACTCGCGAGCCTGTTTTTCGATCAAACCAAAACTTCATTCTACACAAAGATGCTAAGTCGTATTTATTCTTTAGGACAGGTCTGGTATCTGCCATTGTACAATTTTTAGAAATTTTTTTATAAAATACTGGTTCTTGCATGGGGAATTAGATAACTCTTTGCTTTGCAGCACACGTTCTGATTGCTTTATGGCAGTGACACAAATATAGACAGCGAGGCGTCACATGAAATATATTGTTTTAGTAGATGTGAGGGACCTAAATGTGGGGTTTACACGCCTTCATCTGGCCTAGAATGATCATTTAAGGCCATGTGTCAGCCTGAAAATTCTATGTCAGGGTTTTTTAGCCTTTTAAATCCTCCGATATTTCACTTCCAGCTGATCTCATATATTTAGATTATTAATGCTCCCAATTCGAAATTCCTGATGTGCTACGAGAGAGGTAGCAGTGTGCTGCCAGAAACCCACCATTAAAAATCCATCACCAATTGGAGACCTTACATTTACGGATAATAAAGCTTGTTTGTAGCAATAAGTAAACGAAGATTCAAAGGCATTGTAAAGGAAAGTGCAGTTCTAGGGAAGGTTTGATCTGATCATTAAAACACTCAAGCTGGATCTTCCATGAAATAATTTTCCATATACCCCAACAGTATCAGGCAGCCGCAAGATCACCACACCCACAAATATTCATTCAAATCCCTTTAACCCGGCAGATTGGCGTTAGAGTTTTAATTGTTTTATTATGATGAGATGTGCAGGTTATCGATTAGTTATTATATATAACTTATTTTGATCTAAATGTGATGAAAGCTGCAATGACTGGCTCAGCTTTTTTTCTACCATGGACAGACAAAACGAAATATCCTGTACATTTATTTGCCAGTCTTCCCTATGGGACCACACAATCGGTTGCACGCACTGTCGGCATGATTACCAACAGACCTGAGCCTATAAGTCACGCCGGCCGCCCCAATATTTCGAGGATTATTGAACGTGTGAGGCATTTTCGATATCTCTAAGTTACGGATAATTATAGAAAATATCGTCGCGGGGTCAGACAGATCATTCAGATTTTGAAACCGAGGGGGGTCCGTAGTAGATCGGGGTCTGGATCCCATCTCTATTGGTCAGTCGCGATGGAAATGAATGCTGGTGTGTACCCCAGCCTTAAAGCGTTTGTTGTAATTGGTTAAAAGACAGCTGCTGCCTTTGTATTTGTAAAGAGAGCTGGTAGTTTGTAAAAGGCACTCACTGAGCACGTGTGCAGCCTATGTTAAATGTGTCTGAGGACATCAGAAAAAGACAAAAACCTGCAGATGACATGACATATAATTTTCCAAAATGCTGTGAGGTGAGAAGTGAAAATTACAGATATCTTAAGCTATCAATTATGAGAACTTGTTTGACATATTAAAATTTTGAGCTTATGTTTACTTTAAAAAAGTTTAAACACATCTTTGGTTATGTGGATGCCCATGTCGGACTTGCCCTGGAAGTAGACATAAGTGCCAGAGGGAAGAGCAAGTTTGGCAGCCTACGCACACATCATATTATTGCTCCAACATTATGTTAAGCGACGAGATACATACCTACCAGCAGGTAAAGCCTGGTATCTTGATTGATCTACATGCCAATATAGACATAGAACAATCTATAACATGACGGTTTTATTGTCGTTCTAGAGAACCAGGGCTAGAGAGCATCAAGGAAGATCAAGGGAAAGAGTGTTCACTCCAGACAATCCCTCCAGTACTTAAAGTTTTACTCCCCGCCCCCTTATGGCTCAGTGAGATAAGTATTGGTTGGAGAATTCCCTCTCTACTGACGATGCCGGAAATCAACGAACTAGGGTGGGAGGGGCGGGGGGTAACTGCAGTGCTGTAAGTTATCCTTGGGTAGGGATGAGACAGAAAAACAAGGACATGCATGTTTTATTTAGCAGTCCCAGTGCATTACTTAAGGAAAATGCTTTTTAAGGTGAGCTTATGCTTTAAATCCCTCTCATACCACATAGATTGCCAGCTTCTGTAAATACACCCATCCGCACTCTACCAAATTTCTGTGCAACATGGCCCATTCTTTCTACGGCAGACGAAGGGTTAATGAAGGCCAACCCTGTGGCTTTGTGAACTGCGGTTTCATGTGATGTCGAGGATGTATTGGGGATCGTTACAACAGATGCAATTTGTCACGGTGCCCGGGGAAAAAAAAAAAAAGGAAAAAGAGAAAGTAAATTCTGAAAAAAAAAAATGTAATTGTAAAGCAATGATGTAATTGCAAATGCAGATTTGTATATTGTTAAAGGACAACTCTGCTGTTAAAGAAAATAAGTTTTAAAAAATTAGACGTTAGCTGGGGCAGGGAGGTAGAATTGAAATCCCGACTCCAATTATCATGTAGTGAAGTTAAGCGCCCAGTTTTGAGTACGTTTTTAGTCGCCAGGACTTCCTGTATTAAAGATAGTGCTGAAGCAACTAAGGGATGTCTGGGCAGAAGTAAGGGTTTATTTATGCTAGAGGTCTTCATGTTAAAGAGAGAGATTTAGATTTGCGGTATTAGATGTCTTCAGCAATCATTTCAGTTTATTGTTCTCGTGAAAGAAGTTCGATCGCGGTTAAAAATGGTTTTGTATACTGTCCTCTAGGGTGGAAGCATTTGAGTTTAGGGCTAGGTTAGGGCATTTTCCTTCTGGTAAATGCCACAGTAGCCCTGAGTGGTCACATCAACCAGCAGCACGTTTAAGATACTGCATCTGGGAGGTGTTAGCCATCAAGTCTGCTGGATATTTGCGGGTCTGGCACCACGTTTAAACACAGACACGGAAAGAGAGAAAACACGAAGCGTCAACAAGCTGCATAAATCTACTCTGAAAGATAACTTACTGTCACTTGGAGAATGAAATCCCAAATGCTTTTTATTAGGTAAGTATTCATACGGAGAATGTTCTCACAGTACATTAGAACGGAATGCGCCATCCAGTACAAAATACCAATATAAAAGCAGCTCCTGGGTTAAAATTCAGGGTAATAAGAGAATTCTTCTATGGTCTAGGATGCTTTGTTCAGAGAATGCGCGGGTGTGTGTTTGAGAAACTACGCTCCCAGACATCATTGTTCACAGAAATGCAAACAACAAAAGCTGGGAGTTGTGTAGTCTTTGGGTGGGTGTGGGGTGAGTGGATATCCAGGCTTATAACATGTATCCCAACCCTTTAATGGGGAAAAGGTATTTAGAAATATATTGTAGGTATATGTGGTTAGTCCATTGGATTGCAATTAAGGGTTCCACTTTTTTGGTACAGCGGTAAAGAAACGGGGGTTCGGGTGAATAAATAAATGGGGATCATCAATGGGTGTGACCACCCCTAAAGCTGAATGCTTGATTAGTACATTCAAAGTATGACTGGGCATGTGCAAGCTTGTAAAAGGGCTTGGAGAGAAGGCGAAAGAAACCTTTTGCGAAGGGAGATGGGGAGAAAGAACATTTTTGCCGCATAACAGGCCTACATCGTGTTAGTTTCCACCTATTCTAGTTTTTGGGGGATGATTTAATGATATATATTTTAAAGGATATGCCCTTTAAAGAGAAAATATGCCCAGAACTGTGGGATTGCAAAAAAAACACTGCAAGCAATTTAAAGATCACAGTGTGGCTCGTTTGAAAAGAAAATGCGTTGCATTAAGTCACACAGCAGTTAGATCTACATACTAACAACGTAACAAGAGACAGATTAGGGGCGGCCGGTGCGCGGATCGAACCAGGGATCCGACCCTGGATTATTCCGTTAGCGAACGGCCGCAGATTTTTCCGGATTTCCGAATGAGGATTTCTCTATTCGAAATAATTTCGAATACGCGATTTCTGTAGTTTCGGAGATACGTATTTCAACAAATATCGTAAATACGAGGAAAAACACGTAATTTTGAGGATGGATTTTTCATTTAAGTGGGTTCCGGCGCGGTTTTCGAATTTTTTTTCCGAAAAATCGCGGATCCTCGAAGCAGACCAGGATTTGCGAATGGTATGGACTTTCTAGGACAAGATCTTCTGCTATGGGTATTTAAATTCTGCTGAATACCTTCACCCCCCCCCCCCCAAACCATAGGATAGAAAATAAACGTGAGATGTCAGCTGAACTACATTAAGCAGATCCGTGAAATGTTCTACATGTAATATGTCATGCGAATGAAGTAGTTCTAGTCTCTATAACTAATTACGTCTGTCCTCCTCGGGATTCCTGGTGCTGGAAAACACATTGGGTTCAGTTAAGTGATTGCAGCCTCTACCAGGCTGAGATTAAGTGTGAGTTATTAATTCTGAGACATTGGTCAATGTGCATTTCATCGTTTGAGAATAGCCAGAGGTTCAGCCGCAGCGTGAGTGCCAAGGTTACAGTAAAAGAAAGAATTAAATTCTAACATGTCAAGAATCAAACCTTAAGGAAAAGCCACCCCCACCTTAAATGAAAATTATGATGTAGGTAAGCTGAGAGAGTAAGACCAAAACCTTGCAATGCTGTCATGTGGGCCACTTTTACATGCAATTCAATTGTGATTTAGCGATACGGATCACATTTTATTTCCTAACAACTCAGACATTACATCGAGGGTTATGGCCACATTAGAGGGTTGATGGATGAATCGAGGGGTTAGCGAACGAACATTCAATGGTTTATCGCAGAATTGAGGTTACTGATTCCGAATTCAAGGTGTTAGGTGAATTGAGGGTTAGCGACAGCAATTTACCCATAAAGATACCGTGTTGCGCTTAACCCTCTAATTGTGCCATTACCCCCCATATAATGCGTGAAACCCTCGAGATTTGCGGAAGAAAGTCCTCGATGTAGTGTTCGCTAATTCTCGAACATCATCAAGAACCATGGACATTGGCGAACCCGTTACAGATTCGTGTCCTCGAATGTGGACGATTTCAATTCGATAACCCTCCATTTACAGTTAGTAACATTGTATTTTATTTGTATTTCTATCAAATGATTTTCTCTTTTTCGTTTCTATAATGGCTCCCATTTTCAACACATTGAATTTAAGAACGTTGAAAATACGAAAATGAAATGAGTGAATGAAATGCATTTGGGACAGTTCGCCCCATTTGATATCAACATATAAGCCACATGGGACATGGGTGAGAAAGAAGGTTGCTGATGTCATTTATGGTGCAGATTGGGTACTTTCCTGGGGTCGTGGGCAGGGGTGCCGGAGAGACATTGATATATTTGATTCAGCCTATTGATTGGTTTCTGCTATTATACAGTGTAGCCTTACCTTACTAATTGTAGCAAAGGGGTTAATTTGCTTGTTGGCAGGGTTTGCATCATTTAGAATTTTATTTCTGATCATTCAGAGCTTTTAATCTACTCTTAGCTAAACACGCGTCCGTGTAAACACGCAAGTTACGGTTCCCCTGACCAATGTATTTGTGATGGAGATACGTATGTCTGTAAACACGTGAAAAGTCAATTAATGACAGAGCATGTGTACGTTTCCTAAATCGGCCAACAAGGAAAATGATTAGACTACAAGTTAGCGCGTGGGGGCCGGTTATTATTGAAATAAAAAGGTTGTTTGAAAGCATCACATTAAATAATTTAACTATACTGCCATGGGAATAGAGATGTTTTCGGAAATGGTTGAGTGTGTTCTGCTTTGTGATATTGTTCGATTTTTTGAAAATCGTCTAGTTTCGATTTTCGATAAAAATCGGAGAAAATTTGAAAAAATTCCGGGTTCCGGTGAAATTCGGGAGGAGTTCGAAATGATTCATCGGGACTGTCGAAACCCTCAGATCGATTCGGAAACCAAATTACATCTCTACAGGGAACACTGGGAGTAGTTGTGTTTTCAAACAGTCCCGCAGAGCCGCCAAGTGGAGACGACCTCGCTGTCAGTAAGAGTCAGAGGTTGCGTCATGATTGAACGATGGAAGATATAATCCATGCGATCAGCCACTGTAAATACTGCAGTATTATGGCAAAAAAAGAAAAATAGATATGGGCGCCGTGAATGTGGCAAGTGATGAATCAGAGGTTCAATAATGTGAGTGACACATACCAACAATACCAACACCAGGCACAGCATTGCTCATAGATATCTCATCATGGCATCAGGGAGATTAGGCCCTCTGTATGCTTGATGGGGCAAAATTCAAAAATCTCTGTGGGGTTAATGTGCTCCCCCCATGACCGTATTGTGAATATGTCTGGGAAGAACATGCAACATCTGCCACGCTGCGTACCCGTATTGTGCTCGTATCCTATTATGATGGACTCCCATGTTCTTTTGGTATAGAACGCCACTCTAATTAAATATACCCATGGAAACAACTGAGAAACATAATAATGCCCATTACAAAGCACCAAGGAAATGAAGGGATGAAGTGATGTTAAAAGACACTTCTCCCTCCTCACTGGCAAAAATATAATAAGTAAGAATTCTCGTGTGTAGCGAGATCTGCTTGGGGCGTTGATACGATCACATGATTCCAAAGTATTTAGTTAATTTGAAAAGTAATAAAAAACATCCAACAGGGGAGGCAGATAAATGCAAACCACATTGATTAAAATTTCCACTCGTTCCAATGATAAAACGATGGCGTGCTTTAGGGATTTGTGTTTCAAAAATTGTGTGTCCTGTTGTGAGGATTAAAAGGGGAAGGTTTTTGTTCTGTTTCAAGGTAGTATCCAGAGGCAAATAGAATAAAGTTGAGGTATAATGGGGAACAGCTCAAGTATGTCAGAGTTCAGACGTTTCAAATGGTTTATCAAGCTTCTCTTGTGAGTGGTCTTGACAATTCCCTGCAGTTGTTATGCTGACTATAACTTAGTCATGCAGAGGAAAAAAAATAGCCTGCCCTGTATCTAAAGAGATGGAACAATGTCACAGAAACCCAGGATATTGGCTTGATAAAGAGAGATTGCACAAGATCAAAAAACGTCCAGCCTGATTTGTTTTTTCTTTCTGTTTAAGTGGGGACAGTGGATGGCCAATATCTAGAAAAGTATATCAATCGTCTAAGTGTCCTAAACTAAAGATTACCACACTATATAAAATCCCGATGAAGGTTACTGCCCCAATCCTCAGCTCGTGACCTTAGACATGCTCGTAGTTATTATTCAGCGCAGGGAGAGAGAAAAATTCTCTTCAGTGCTATTTACAAATGAAAATCAAAACCGAGGGCGGCTGTATAATTAGAATCTTCAAAAGATAGGGTCCACAAGAGGGAGAACAGCACAACTTCCATGATAACCCAGACACAGTAGAGCGCAATTCTGGGGTCAGGGACTTGCCATGTACCTACATCTTGAAAAAAAGGGACGTAGGTTTGTTGAACGATTGTCATTATCATGGCCAAAGAACAGGTATTGACTTCAAAAGAGGTCGTCAAGGAGAGCATAATTACTGTCAAAATAAAGAAACAAGGCCTGAATAAGAGGTGTTGATGTGTTGTTTGTGTGTGAGGGGGGGGGTGGGGGGTGTTAGGGGGTGTAGGGGGGGGGGGTGGGGGTGTTAGACACCATTAGAGATGGCTGAACTTTTCGAACAGTTTGGTCCTTTGAACTTCGAATATATGGAAAGTTCGACATACGGACCCATTAAAGTCAATGGAAGTCAAAAGTTTGAAAAGTTCGAATGAATACAAATTACAAATTCAATGTAAGCTTAATGTAAATGGCGTGGGGACCTGGGAAATGGTCTGGGGACAGTTCCAATATCACAGAGGACTGTTCGAAAAATCGACTTTTATCTCACTCGCGCTACTTCGAGCTCTCGCGTCGAACTTCGATAATTATTTCATGAACGAGATCCATGGAAAAAACATCCTCTCGTATAGGTAAATAGACATTTTTATTTGAGATTCGATTATCCGTGTTATAGGTATTAATAGACAATTTATTCGCGGATTCGATACTCGGAGGTATGAATAGACATTATTTTCGCGGATTCGATTATGCATATAGTTATGATAGACATTTTACTGCGGATGGTTTGGATTACTCGCGTATTAGGTATGATAGACATTTTACTGTGCGGGATTCGATACCGCGGTTAGATAAGTATAATGACATTTACTCGCGATCGTATGCTCGCATATGGTATAATAGACATGTACTTGCGGATTCGATACTGCGATATAGGTTATAATAGACATTTTACTTGCGGATTCGAATTACTGCGTAAGTATGATAGACATTTTAATTGCAGGATGTTGATAATTACTCGCGTATAGGTATAAAGACATTTTACTCGCGGATTCGATGCTCTCATATAGGTATACTAGTACTTTTATTCGCGGATTCGATACGCGCGTATAGGTATAATAGACATTTTACTCGCGGAGTTCGATACTCGCGTATATGGTTAAAGAATTTTTACTACGGATTCGATACTCGGTCATAGGTTATAATAGACCATTTATAACTCAGGGGCTCGATACTAGGGGTATTGGGTATAATAGACATTTTACTCGCGGAGTTCAATGCTTGCGTGAGTATATTAGACATTTACTCATATTCACTTGCTCCGAATACGTTCGATAAATATCGGAAAATGATCGAAAATCTGGTCCGAGAATAGTTGAGAAGGCGAGTCCGTTGCGAACTCGAATTAGTTCGGCTCGAACCGGGTTCCAGTTGAGTTTCCAGTCCATCTCTAGACACCCATGTGCGCCATGAGGCAATGCTGTTTGATGCTGTACCCTGGGTAGTTTTGAAACTCTTCTAGCTACAAAGCAGAATTAACACTTGTATTTAGAAGGACCCTAACCACTGTTTATGGAGGGTCCCTGACCTTTCATGGTTTAGGAATTGGAGTTGAGAGACCAGTCGAATCTAACTCGGAATACCACCAGATATGATGAGAAGATCAGGACATGATGAAATAGTGCAGCTACCATTCACCTGTACGAATTCAATATACTACGAAGAATGAAGATTGCGGTGTTGTTAACAAGAACATTTGCCTTGTTGGTTCTTTGTTTAGGGAATATAAAATAAAAAAAACTCACCCAGTGCAACTATAACTAAAATGATATAATTAAATCAGATCCATTAAAGTCGACTTCTAAGCCAACGGGCTGTTTGTAACTCGAGGGGGGGGGGCTGAAGATTTAAATCTTTCCTTATCTTACAAACGATTCGATTTCTAACCAAGGTCAATGGCTCTCTGACAAGGGAAAGAGCTGCTAAATACACCCGTGTGTGGACAAGCCGAATGCTGTTTCTCAACGTCATGACATGTATACCAGTCACCGCGGGCTGCAGAAATGTGCTGGGCTTCCAGCTCAGGGCAACGTCGCGTGATGGGGTAGATGTGCATGAAATGTGGATTGCTCCATTGCGGGTGGAATAACACACAAAAATAATAGTTCAGCGGTAACCTCTTTGATGCAGGGGATGTATAATGACATGGTATTGCTCTGCCTTTTGTATCCAGAGGATATGAAGAGCCGGTTACTAATAGTCATACGGACCATGTTTTATAACAATCACCAAATTGCTTACACATTCACGGCTTATAAAGAATCAACAAGGTCAAGTCTCATGTATTCGCTTCTCTGGCGATTTGCATTTAAGTTTAAGTGGAATGACCATATGGTTCATTATAAGGTAAGGAGACAGACATTTCCAAGTACAAATCTATCAAAGCACTGCACATTTTTTATCAAAAAAGGACAGAAAGGTTTAAGAATAACAAAGAAGATAAGAGTAGAATTCCAGCAGTCGTAATCGACCATTGTAAACTCTCTTAACAGGAAATAAACATTCCTGGTACCACAAATGCTTAAGGGATGGTAATGACAGAAAACTATCTTGCATGGTATATATCTGCCTGTGTTTAGCTGAATAAATTATGTATCAAGTGACTTTTAAATTCCAATGATTCATTTAGTACAGCCTTTCAAAGTCAGAAAAAAAACTTTTTTCAACCTAAACTTTGAAGTTCTGTTCGATCTAACTGATTACCACATATTACAGATAATATAACATGACCTGGATGAATATATCTTATCAGAGATTACCGTTGACCGAGGATGAATGAAATTAAAGATATACCATGACCTGGATGATGAAATTAAATATATACCAGTGACCTGATGAAGAATATTACAAGAATACCATGACCTAAGAATAATGATTACAGAATTAACAGAACCTAGGATTGAAGTGAATAATTACGATTTACACATGAACCTGGTGAATGAATATACAGATATACACGTGACCTGGTATGAATGAATATTACATATAATACCATGACTGGATGGGATGAATATACAGATATACCGTTGACTGGATGGATATAATATTACAGATATACCGTGACCTGGGATGAATGAATATTACAAAATATACCAGTGACCTGGATGAATGGAATATTACAGTATATACCATGACCGGATGGATGAATTATTACAGTATACCATGATCTCTGATGAGAAATATATTACAGAATTACTGCCTGGGACCTGGATATTGAAGGAATACAGATATACCATGACCTGGATGGATTGATGAATTTATTACGTATAACCTTTGACCTGATGAAAAGTGAAGATTACAGATAGTACCATAACCTGGTATGAAGAATAGTACAGATATACGGGACCTGGATGGATGAGTATTACAGATATTACCATGACCGGGATTGAAGGCATATTACAGATAACCGTGACTGGATGGACTGAACTATTCAGATATCCCTGACCTGGATGAATGAATATTACAGATATACCTGACTGGAGGATGGAATATTACAGTATAACCTATGACCTGGGACTGAATGAATATTACAGATTATACCATACCTGGATGATTAGAAAGAATCAGTTGGAGACAGACATATTACAATATAACCGTGACATGAGAATGAATAGTCACAGATATCCTTCATGACCTTGACAATGAATATTACAGATTACCAATGCCGTGGACGAAGGACATATACAGATAACATGACCGCAATAGGTAAGTATACGATTTATCCCTGACGGATCAATATTACAGATTATACCCGTGACCTGGACCGAATGAATATACGAAGAGAGATATACCGTTTACCTGATGGATGAATAGTTACAGATATACCATACCTGGATGGATTATTGTCGCTATGAGATATATACAGATATTACCCGTGACCTGGATGCATGATATTACAGTATACCATGAGCTGGATGAATGAATATTACAGATTACCATGACCTGGATGAAAACGAATATTACAGAATATACGTGACCTGGACGAATGAATATTACAGACTATACCGTGACCCTGGACGAATGATCATTACAGAATACCGTGACCTGGAGGTAATGAATATATACAGATATACCGTGACCTGGATGAATGAATATTACAGATATCCGTGACCGGATGGATGAATATTACAGATATACCGTGACCTGATGAATGAATATTACGATATACCATGACCTGGATGAAGGAATATTACAGATATACCGATGACCTGGATGAATGAATATTACAGATATACCGATGACTGGATGAAGAATATTACAGATATACCGTGACCTGGAGGAATGAACTATACAGATATAACGTGACCTGGAGTGATGAATATTACAGATATACCGTGACCTGGATGGATGAATATTACAGATATACGTGACCTGGATGGATGAATTTACAGTATACCGTGACTGGATGAATGAATATTACAGATATACCGTGACCTGGATGAATGAATATTACAGATTACAGATGACTGGATGATGAATATTACAGATATACCGTGACTGGATGGATGAATATTACAGATATACCGTGACCTGGATGGGGAATATTGACCAGTATACAGTGACCTGGATGGGATGAATTACAGATATACCGTGACCTTAGAATGAATTTACAGATATACCATTACCTGGATGGATGAATTACAGATTACCATGACCTGGATGAATGAATATTACAGATATACCGTGACCTGATGAATGAAATTACAGATATACCGTGACCTGGATGAATTACATATTACCAGATATACCTTGACCTGGATGATAATATTACCGATATACCTGACCGGATGAATGAATTAGAGAATATACCGATGACCTGATGAATGAATATTACAGATATACTGACCTGGATGTGAAATATTCAGTATACATGACCTGGATGGATGAATATTACGATATACCTGACCTGTGAAGCTGAAATTACAGAATACCGATGACCTGGATGAATGAATATTACAGATATCCGTGACCTGGACGAATATTACAGATATACCTTGACCTGGACGATGAATATTACAGATATACCATGACCTGGACGAGAATATTACAGATATACCATGACCTGGACGGATCAATATTACAGATATACCGTGACCTGACGAATGAATATTACAGACTATACCATGACCTGGATGGTGAATATTACAGATTACCATGGACCTGGATGGATGTATTACAGATATACCGTGACCTGGATGAATGAATATTACAGTATACCATAGCTGGATGAATGAAATTACAGATACCAGACCTGGGGATGACGAATATGACAGATATAACCGTGACCTGGATGTAACTGATATTACAGATATACGTGACCTGGATGGATATATTACAGATTACCGTGACTGGATGAAAATGAAATATACAGTTATACGTGACTGGATGAGGATATAAAGATATACCGATGACTGATGAATGAAATTACAGATTACCGTGACATGGATGAATGAATATTACAGATATACCGTGACCTGGATGGATGGAATATTACAGATACCATGACCTGGATGGAGGAATATTACAGATATACCGTGACCTGGATGGATGAATATTACAAGATATACCGTTGACCTGGATGGAATGAATATTACAAGATATACCATGACCCTGGATGGATGAATATTACAGTATTTACCGATGACCTGGATGAATGAATATTACAGATATACCGTGACCTGGATGAATGAATTACAGATTACCATGACCTGGATGATGAATATTACAGATATACAGTGCCTGATGGATTGAAATTACAGATATACCGTGACCTGGATGATGAATATTACAGATATACCATGAACCTGGATGAATGATATTACAGATATACCATGACCTGGATGAATGAATATTACAGATATTACCATGACCGGATGGTGAATATTACAGATATACCATGACCGGAGATGGATGAATATTACAGATATACATGACCCGGATGGATGAATATTACAGATATACCATGACCCGGATTGAATAATATACAGATATAACATGACCGGATGAATGAATATTACAGACCTATACCAGTGACCTGGATGAATGAAATATTACGGATATACATGACCGGGATGATGAATATTAAGATATACCGTGAACTGGATGGATGAATATTACAGATATAACGTGACCTGGATGAATGAATATTACAGATATAACGTGACCGGATGGATGAATATTACAGATTGACCGTGACCTGGATGGATGAATATACAGATATACGTGACCTGGATGATGAATATTACAGATATACATGACTGGATGGAGATGAATATTACAGATATACCTGACCTGGATGGATGAATATTCAGATTATACCGTGACCTGGATGGATGAATATTACATATAACATGGACCGGATTGATGAATATTACAGATTATACGTGACCTGGATGATGAATGAATATTACAGATATACGTGACTGGATGGATGAATATTACAGATATACCGTGACCTGGATGAATGAATATTACAGATAACCATGACCTGGATGAATAATATTCAGACAGATATACCGTGACCTGGAGGATGAATATTACAGATAATACCGTGCCGGATGGATGAATATTTAGATATACTGTGACCTGGATGGATGAATTACAGATATACCATGACCGGATGGATGAATAACAGAATACATGACCTGGAAATGAATATTACCAGAATACGTGATCCGAGATGGATTGAATATTCAGATATACCGTGACCTGGATGATGAATATAGATACCTGACTGGATGGAGAATATTACCAGATATACCTTGATCTGATTGAATTAATATCGGTAAACTGAGAAAATTCACCAGCATTTGCCACTACTTGTTAATGTTACCTGCAGTGTTATGTTTTAGTGTTTAGGGGAAGAACCTATTTTTATGTGGTGGGTCCAGCAAAGATGTTTTTAGCAATGCTAGCACTATTCAGGTTCAATAGTGTACTTTGTAGTTTTGGTACGGTAAAATACCGTTATTACTCAAATAAAGCCGAGGTTTTAAGGTTTGAAAATTAGTCTTAAAAACCTTACTCGGCTTTTATTTCTGGTTAATGTGCAAATCACATCCAGGACAGTCAGGAGAGCCGGAAGAGCAGAGAGGAAAAAGTTGCACGGACTGGTACCAATGAGGGACGGTACCAAGAGAGAAGCCAGTAAGTAGAGTAATTCCATACTGGTATCTCTCATGCTGATACCCAGGAGGGAGGAAGGGGAAGTCAGTCACATCCCCCGAAAGTTGTAGTTGCTTTTTGCTCAATAAAACCTGAAAAGAAGTAGTGTGCTCCACCAAAGTATTGTTGGCCGTATCTTTCTGCTGCAGGAGTTTTTAAAGATTTGGGGTCTAGGGCTTAGAGTTGGGCAGGAGCATTAGTGGCCTATAGTTTGTTTAACCTTGCCATTCCAGATATTTAGTAAACTACAACTCCCAGCAACCAAAGTAGCAGGGATTGTAGTTTCTAAACTTCTGGCGTGCAAGAATTTGGCTGTTACGACTTATATGGGGCTGTGTATGAGAGAAAGTTCAACCCTCGGCTTATACTCGAGTCAACAGGTTTTGCTAATTTTTAGGTAAGATATGAACCCGGTTATACTCAATTATATACGGCAGGACCTGCGTGAACTTATTTTCTACTTAAAAAAAAGAGTAATTATAATCATCATGTTAGTACGGGGTTTCTCGGGACACGGAAATTATTTCAAGGGTTCCCCACAGATAAAAAGTTTGAGACACACTGATCTGAATGAACAAATATTGAACAACTTACTGTGCCTGGTTCACTAGCAGCTGTACAGTGATTCACAATCAGGTCAACCTTCCCTCCATGTGACGTTATCCCAAGTCTCTTTCTGCCGGTTCTCGATAAACATGAAGGAATGAGACTGGTGACAGCCCCAATTACAGGTAATGGGGAAGATAGGGACCGGATCCATTGTTGGAACAATCACAGGTTGGATATAATTTAGCAGCCTACAGGGCAAAGGTAAACATCCTGCCAAAAACGAGAGATTTTAACTCTAAACGACAATTCTTATTGGTCGAGAGATTTGCTGTTGGTTTAACATCGTTTTGTTCAGATCTAAGTTCTATCGAAAAATAAAAATTAGATGATTCTGGTTTGGCCGTGTATTGCCACCTAGATGTAGATGATACCAGTTGAAATCAGCGGAGGATGGGTTCTGGGTGATGCGGTCTAGGGAAAATTTCCCACCCTGCCGATCTTTGTTTTTTTTTCAAATAATCGATCGATATCGGTGATTAGTGTCTCAAAAAAACAGGAAAACTATCGATATTGGATCGAATTGAGCGGAATATGATCAGTGTAGAGGGGCTTTGAGGACCAATGAATACATATTATGACTGGGACCTTCTAATGGGATAAATTGGTTTGGACATTAAGCACCAATATAGAATGTATACAGGGACAGATTGTTCCATTTAATATTTATTATGGCTGCAAAAGAAAACAATATTCAATTCCATTAGATGTTTCCTACAATTAAGCAAGAGATAACGATTCACAAAGATCAAACCACATATTCACCTCTAGATTTGTAAGGCCACAAATAGACTGATATGTAACTAGAGATTGTGTTCCACAGCGTAAAGATACCATGGAAACATGTGTAGGAAAATTGTATCAGGTTACAATATGTGTGTATAGGCAGAGATCTGCTAGATAGTTAGATAATATGGATAGACAGAGATAGATAGGAGAAGATATAGAGATAGAGAGAGAGATAGATAGATAGACAGATATAGAGATAGAGAGAGAGATAGATAGACGACAGGACAGACAGACAGACAGACAGACAGACAGACAGACAATAGATAGATAAATGATAGATGAGATGATAGATAGATGATAGATAGATACTAGATATAGAGAGAGATAGATAGATAGATAGATGAGATAGATAGATATAGATAGATAGATAGATAGATAGATTGATGATAGATAGATAGATAGGATTAGATAGAGTAGATAGATAGATAGATAGATAGATGAATAGATACTAGATAGATGATAGATAGATAGATAGATAGATAGATAGATGATAGATAGATGATAGATACAGAATATAGAGATAGATAGAAGATTAGATATAAGATAGATAGATAGATAGATAGATAGATTAGATAGATAGATGACAGATAGATAGATAGATGATAGAGATAGGATAGAATAGATAGATAGATAGATAGATAGATGATAGTAGATAGATAGATAGATAGATAGATAATAGATAGATAATAGATAGATAGATAGATAGATATATAGGATAGTAGATAGATAGTAGTAGATAGATAGATAGATAGATAGATAGATAGAATGACAGATAGAGAGATAGATAGGATAGGAATAGATAGATAGATAGATAGATAGATAGATAGATAGATAGATGGACAGTATGATAGATGATAGATAGATTTAGATGATAGATAGATAGATAGATAGATAGATAGAATAATAGATAGATAGAAGATAGATAGATAGAATAGATAGATAATAGATAGATAGATAGATAGATAGATAGATAGATAGATAGATAGATAGATAGATAGAACAGATAGATAGATGATAGATAGATAGATGATAGATAGATAGATAGATAGATAGATAGATGATAGATAGAGTAGATAGATAGAGATAGATAGAAGATATAGAGATAGATAGGAGATAGATAGATAGATAGATGATAGATAGATAGAGATAGATAGATGATAGATAGATAGATAGATAGAGACTGATAGAGAGATAGGTAGAGAGATAGATAGAGTAGATAGATAGATAAGATGATAGATAGATAGATAGATGATGATAGATAGATAGATAG
The DNA here is from genome assembly GCA_019447015.1 of Hymenochirus boettgeri. Taxonomy (NCBI): domain Eukaryota; kingdom Metazoa; phylum Chordata; class Amphibia; order Anura; family Pipidae; genus Hymenochirus; species Hymenochirus boettgeri. The sequence goes on along the minus strand of CM033471.1, from coordinate 23,325,666 downwards.
ATAGATAGATAGATTGATATAGAGATGATAGATAGATGATAGATAATATAGATAGATAGATAGATAAATAATAGATAGATAGTAGATAGATAGGAGATAGATAGATAGATAAATGATAGATAGATGATAGATAGATAAAAGGTATATATTAAAGAGGTAAGATAATAGATAGATAGATATATAGATAATAATAATAGATAGATAGTAGATGATAGATAGATAGATAGATAGATATAGATAGATAGAATAAATAGATTAGATAGATGATAGATAGATAGATAGTAGATAGATAGATAATAGATAGATAGTAGATAGTAGATAGATAGATAATTAGATAGATAGATAGATAATAGATAGATAGATAATAGATGATGATATATAGAGAAAGAATAGTAGATAGATCGATAGATGATAGATAATAGATAGATAGATATATAGATAAATAATAGATAGATAGTAGATAGATAGATAGATAGATAGTTGCTTTCACTGTGGAATATGCCTTTTCCCCTGTGCATTTTCCTCAATGTTAACCCCTAAAACCCAGGCCCCCCATTGTTTTTATCATTGCAATATCATTATATATAAACTGTAAGATTTTATTTTAGTCGTTTATCCATGATTTTGTTTTTTTTAGCCAAATAATGTCAGAATCTGTTAAAAAATCTGTTTTAAAAAATCCCCAAACGCAAGGTTTCCATGGAAACAGTATATTGGGGGAAACGACTATTTCCCAGAAACCTTCCACTTGTCTCATTTATTCCAAAGTCAACATCCAGCTTCTTACCCCTCCAATAACCCTATCACTGCCAAGTGGCAAAGAGCTATCCTGTTCCCATAGCAACCTCCTGCCCTGTATCAATTTGCGACACCTCGACAGCCAACTCGTGTTAACGCCGACCCGTACGGAAAGGTGTGATTGTGTTTGTGAAAATGTAAAGATCGCTTGTCACGTTCGCCATGGGGCCGTAAAATGGGGAATTTGTGCTTTTTTTTGTGTTTTTCTTAAATGTCATTTTACTGAAACCGAAAAGCAAAAAAGAAAAAAACGCGGAAAGTTATCGATACTTTTATTTATCATGTAAAAAGTGTAAATAATCCTGAATGGATCCGACCATTCCTAACTAGAGATGGCCCAACTTCCTAAAGTTCGGGAGTTTAGAAACAAACCCAATAGATCAATGAAAGTCCAATAGTTCGAAAAGTATACAAAGAATAGAATACAGATAAACTAACAATGGTAACTTACTTTAAATGGCTGTGGGACCTGGGAAATGGTCTGGGGAACATGTCACTGTCACCAAAACTTGTTAAACACTATCAGGGTTACTCAATAAAAGTTCTTATCATTAAAAATAGTGCTAATTTTGCCCTAACCATTCAGATCTTATTTAACATTTGAAATCTAACATCTGATTGGTTGGGGTAACTTTCCCCACGATCGGCAAATTGTTGGGTTTCCCCAAGCTACATTCAAGGGTTATGGCCAATTCGAGGGTTACCGAAAGATACATTCGAGGGTTACCGAAATGGAAGTCTATATTCGAGGGTTACCGAAATGGAAGTCTATATTCGAGGGTTACCGAAATCGAAGGCTACATTCAAGGGTTACCGAAATGGAAGTCTATATTCGAGGTTTACCGAAATAGAAGGCTACATTCGAGGGTTACCAAAATCGAAGGGTATATTCCAGGGTTACTGAACAATACTTTTGAGGGTTACCGAAATTGAAGGCTACATTCAAGGGTTACCGAAATCGAAGGATATATTTGGGGGTTACCGAAATCGAAGGCTACATTCAAGGGTTACCAAAATCAAAAGCTATATTCGAGGGTTAGCAAAATCGAAGGATATATTCGAGGGTTACCGAACAATACTTTCGAGGGTTACAGAAATCAAAGGCTACATTCAAGGGTTTCCGAAATCGAAGGCTACATTCGAGGGTTACCGAACACCAAAAAAAAAAAAAACATTTTTTTTTTTCTAAGGTACATTCAAGGGTTACCGAATCAGAGGATACATTCGAGGGTTACCGAAATCTAAGGCTACATTCAAGGGTTACCGAAATCGAAGGATACATTCGAGGGTTACCGAAATCTAAGGCTACATTCAAGGGTTACCGAAATCGAAGGATACATTCGAGGGTTACCGAAATCTAAGGCTACATTCAAGGTTAACGAAATCGAAGGTACATTCGAGGGTTTACCGAAATCTAAGGCTACATTCAAGGGTTACCGAAATCGAAGGATACCTTCGAGGGTTACCGAAAGCGAAGGCTACATTTGAGGGTTACCAAATTCGAATGTTACACTTGAGTTTCACTGATTTGAGAATTTTTCAATAATTATCTAAATTAAGCCTGTGAGTTTGGAAAACTCAAACTAGTTAGAAGTTCGGATAGAGTTCAGATAGTTTGAGTTCGGACCGAATAAAGTTCAGACCGAATTTGGGTTCAGTTCCACCACTACTCCTAATCAGCAACTGTAACTGTCACCTGTTAAAGTAGCAACATTGTGCAGTTCATTTCCTGATTACAGAGAGTTCACACACAGGTCATCCAATAGCTACTTTACATTTTTGGAAGGGGTGGGGAAGAAGGGTGGTAGAGATCTTACTGAGCATGTTCAGTTGTGGATCTGGGTCAGTGACCCACTGTGTAAAAGCCCAAAGCCAGTAGAATGAAACAGAAGATTTCTGCAAGATGCTACTGACCTCAGAAGTGAGAGATCCAGCGATCGGTTATTAAGAAATGAAAGATGGATTCAGGGTTATTTATATTTTAGGTTTAGTCAGATTAAAAACAAGGCAACTAGATCCCAGGAAATGTGATGGAGCCTAGTTATTGTTGCAGAAGATGTAATAGAATTTTCACCCCCATCAGAACTTTGAGAATTGAGATTACTTAATGTGTCAATCCTTATTTTAACCTTTATTTGTTAGTCTGCCATTTATTTCCCAGAATCCAAGTAGCGAACCAAAGAAAAAATACAAATATATCCTTTGGGGTATGGTAGGAAGGAACCAGGCATTGTAGTGAATGAGAGTGCTGAGTTACTGGTTTATGTTGGCAAGATGTTGTGTGATCTGAGCTATTTCAAGAGAAGAGGTTTGGCCGAGATGTACAGACATTTCTTTATCCCTGGCTGATCGATACTTGGAAATATATGTGAGCTGAGAGCTGGTTATTAAAAGAAAACAATTTGTTTCTTTCTTTAGCTATTCATTTGACGTCCCCTCTATATTTCTTGTTTATAACGAAGCCAGAAATTCTGTGAGAGGAGGTTCTTAAAGGGGCAGAACTCGGTAATGGTGAAATCTGTCCAATATCAAACAAAGATTGAAGATACTGGTTTATATAGTAACAGTGCTTTGATCTAGCAACTCAAATAAATAAATCGTGTGGAGTTAACTGGGGTTAAGTGGAACAAATAGTTTTCCTAGCTTACGCTAGATTTATCATGAAATTTAGGTGGTCTCTAAACAATTTGGTGTGAAATAAATACTTGTAGTTTAACCATTAAAATGAGCCCTGGATCACACGCAGCGTGTTAGAAATTATTGTGCTGAAAAGGTTAACGCTTCCTGCTTTCAGCATCTTTGGGGGTGGGCACTGCAGGCTTTTATTTGTCTGTAACTTGTTTGGAAACCAAAGCTGCATTGCTGATCTTTCCTCGGAAGGTGGAGCCACTGAGCAGACTCATTACTGGCCTTGTGTTACGCTACCTTAGAGGTTCCCCGGTGTTACTCTGGATTTTTGGCTGCGATTCTCTGTTTATTTCCCTGATCTCGTGTCTTGTCATATCCAAGAATCAGAAGTTATTTAGGTCTGTGGTTATGAGTCACAAGCTTTGATCTGAATCTTCAGGTTTATCCTAGTGAAATCTCTAATCCCTCTGAAAATGAATAACCAACCGTATCCATTACACAGTCTAACTACCTCCTAGTTAACTGCAGCGGCGCTGTAATTATTCGTATAAGCAGCCATTATGCAAGGGTTTTGTGTTAACGCTGGAAGCGTCCATCATTTGTATGAAGTCTGACGTGTGCCCTGTTACACGATGAGTCACATAAGGAAGCTTCTTAAGAATCCAACTGAGCCACTGCTGGGTTGTTTATTCTTTAGGATTTAAAGGGGAAGGGGAAAAAAAAAAGTTAAAATAAACATAAATATTACTTTTATTGGGAAGTGTTATTTTCATTGGTACATGCTTTCCAGCAAAGAAGTAGAGGCAGCCCAAAGGATACATATATTATGCAAATTACTCCTCCAATCAGCACCCCTCTGAATAATGAGCTGTGGACATGAAAGGAGAATTGTTATAAAATAAATAATTGTTGGGGATTTAAATTCTCCAGGCTGCCTTAATCCACCCCCACCCCATTTGTACTCAAACTTCTTAGAAGAACTGCCCCTTTAATCATATAGGGGTTCTGAGGGCACAGTATAGCTCGATATTAATAAATGAAACATCCCATCTGATTGGAGGCTGTGTCAGGATCACAAATGGAAATTTAGCAGCTGGTGTTAGCGTCCATCCATGGAGGTAGGAGAAGGCTTCCTTACCTCCCTAAGAAATAGACTGGAAAACCTGATTAGTGTCTATTTTGGACTATAGTTGCCTTTTTAAGGACGAGCAAATTCAAACCATGTTGCTTATAGAGTTTTTGTTTCTTAGTTTTTTTAAAAGTTACTGGTCTTCTAGGATCGTGTCTGTATCTGTGCAGATTGCATTAGCGGGAAGGAGACATTTAATGTTTCTCATTTTATTTGCTTTTTTTCCTTAATTGCTGCAAATTCTATGAAATAAACGAAGCCACAAAAGGCAACACTGAATACTTCCCGCTAATAACCATTTATTGCAGGCAGACTAATAGCCAGTAATTACAGGCGTATCTTGTTTATTAATCAGAGAAAAATAACAGCATTACTGGATTTGCTGTCAGAAGACACACACTGAGGTGTTAAAAGAAAAGTAAACTGTACTAGTTTCTATCTTTTCCCTGGTGGAGCTGCCATAGTGCAAGATATCCACTGATGTTTGCATGTATTTATTTTTTTGGCTTTATTCGGTGTAATTAAATTATTAATCATTAGATTTGCTATATCGTCCAGCTATATTTTGTTCACAGAGGCGACAATTAACGCCTCTTCAATGATGTTTTCAAAATATACGCAAAAGGTCGCAACTTACCGCCAGCGTTTTCGCAATGCATTAACGGTCGCAAGCGTAGGTTGTGATAGTGAAATATATTGCATCTACCCCTTAGTGTATGTGTATGTATCGGATCACTATTGAGAAGAGAAGGAATGCAAGTGAAATCATTTCCCTGCTCATTTTAAAAGGACCCAGGTAAACAATTGGCTGTTGTAATACCCCTCCCATCCAATCAAATGTTCCTGTGCACTTCAGTGTTTCCTCATTGGTCGGCAAACATTGGCCATTGAGGCCTTTGAGTGTGGGGGAGGAGCAATGCATAATTATTTAAGTGTTTTATATAATGTTTATTCTGCAGCTGTATTTTTTGTTTTGACAACTTTGCCCATGGCAAAGCTTCGATTTCTGGGAGTTTGGAAAAAATTTAATTTTTTTAAAATGTGCCCAAAATTTCAGCTCGATCCACCACCGCGGCTGAAATTTCCAAACATTGGGACAAAATATTGGACCCCGTGTACAAAGCCATAGATGCAATATGCCATTGGATCCTCTTTTCAATGTGTAACAATTATTTAGATCCATTTATTGATACAATGTAGCTCTTTGCACCCAATGAACAGCTTTACGATAATTGTACATGTATGGGCATTTGATTGGACATCGTAGGTTCTCCAGCCTGGATCAGCTATGGATGACAGCACCATACTCGTACGATTATCGCGTAATACGGCCTTGTGGTCGGTCCTTTTCCCTTATAGAAACCAAGACAACAATATAATGTGTCTATAAACATTATTGCCGCTCCCTGGTTGAACATGGAATGTTTTATTTATGTTCTGTATTTGCTATTTTCTCGTTACCAAATATAATAAACACTCAAAGAAGCCTGAACAGAGCACAGAACTCCAAGGTTACTTCTGAAATCCACATAAATTTTAGTGTGAGGTCCATTATCCTAAATAAAGCACAAGTCACTGCATTCGAGAACCGAAATAAAACTATAGATTAAAATGCCCCTCTACTGTGTAAGTCATCTTTGCACTCTAAAAGCCCACACTTCTCTTTTATTCTTCTGTTACCTCTCTTCTCGGTTCTCTTGGTTAGCAGCTGTCAATCATGGATGTAACTGATGACATCACAGTCAGTGACTGAATGCTATTCCCCTGGCTGCCTCTTCTGAGCATGTAAAAGCTCAGAGAGCTTGAGAAGTAGGTGGATCCCATTTGAAAGGTAGAGGGAAGGGGGGGAGCATTATTGTACTGCATAACAGGTTAGTCCTGCATCTGTCAGCTTTCTAAGTATTGTAGTTTGGGGTTTGGGGGGTGATTTCCATATATATTTGAGGGTTGAACATTCACACTTGCGTACATTTGAGTCTCTGGTCCCTTCAGCAAGGAGAGTTTTCACTGATTGGCTTTTTTAGCATTTCGCAAACTGGCTGGTGCAAAGTTAATAACTTCTTAACTTCTGACATAAGCTCAGAAACTGCTGATTAAAACAATTTATCACTTGTTCCTCTAAGTGACCAGAATTCCCTGCAGTTCCTGCCCCTCTCCTAGCTCAGTGATCCCAGACATGCTCTGTGTGATTAACCCAGGGAGAGAGGTTCCAATTGGAAACCTTGCTTGCTGGTGTCACAGTTCTGTATTAGCTTTGAATCACATGACCTGCACTAGGGTCCAATAGGAGACAAGGGGTCTCTTGTAGTACATTATCGTCTACAGTCCGCTACCCTAAATCACCGTTTCCTCATATTATGAGAGTCTCTAGGTTCAGAAAATTAGCAGCTTTGCTTAAACAGACTAAAATAGAAAGCAGTGGGAGAGAGTCACAGCGCGACCATCTGCCTGGATCCTGCGCATTGCTGGGAGAGCGGCGGGAGTTTACCCTTTAATCCCCCCCAAGGGAACCGATGAACATTCTCCCAAGTGCTCCAACAATAGAAAACAGCTTTTATGGGTTCGTTCCAGCACACCTGAAGTGATGTTGTTATCAGGAGTTTCTAGATTATAAATTAGGAAAAACGTGTTTTAGCTTTAACTTCTTCTTTAAGACCCCCCCCCCTCTTTGTTATGCAATCGCTCCGGGTAAAAGTGGCTCCCATTAGATTTTAGGGTTAGGTTGCATTCCGTTTTCCACTTTTCTTGTGCGTTTTGCGAATCGCAGCGTAATTTAAAATATAACGCAAATCATCAGTTCCCACTATATAATTTGCGTTCCGAATCTATGCGGTCCGTTTTTGTACCCGCATGCGTGCACGGCTTGTGGTCCGTGTGTCATAATAGCACTTTAATAATCGTCTATGAATGTAAAAAAAATCACGCCTCTCCGGTATTTCGTGTCATTTTCCAAAAACCCGTACATGAATGCAAACGGATCGGAAACGCAGACAAACGAGAACAAGTGCAAAGAAAATTGCGCGTCACTTAACCCGCAAACAGACCCGAAACATGGACAAAACGCATTGTCCAAAAGGCACGGAAAACTGAACGCACGTAGTGGGACCTAACCTTGAAAACGTGGCGTTAAAAGTAGTTCATAATCCCCTCCACATATTTTATCTGCTGTTAAAGGGAATGAACGAGTTATTCAAGGCTTGGAAGATGTCAGACAGTGGTGTGATGAAGTTGGTTGGTTTTTTATTAGACAGCGCATGCTGGGACAGATTCTCCCACAGTGGGTAACATATGGCACAGCCAGCAAATCATTGAATAGAACTTCACCCCCACTGCAATGCAGACCCGACTTTAACAGATGCTGGGAGGGGAGATGGAAAACTCTGTACTGAACTGTACATGTGATAGAACGGAGGTCAGTGGAATGTATAAATCACGCGATAACACGCTGAAAGGGCTCCTACCACCTGTTAGGACTGATTTCTTCCTCCAATGGGATATGTTTTAGGGGTCTATCAGCTGGTTAAAGCCATTTACCATTTGTTTACAAAATTATTATAAAAATAAGTTTTACAGTTAAATGATGACTGTAGTCATGTTGCTCCACCCCCACCCCCTTTATGGCCCTGGGCCTAACCAATGGGAAGACACGCTCAGCAAGAAGTGCCATATAAAGAAAACCGATTGGTGAAACTTTACGTATAATTCGGAAAATCAAAATAGGACACCTGGGAAATCCCTTATTTATGTCAATGTTCAACTGCGACATTTTCCCAGAACCTAATAAAAGAACTCAAGGACTTTTAATTGTAATTTATCTATAGGTCTATTATGTTTACAGGAATCAGTATGGCAGTTTCTCTTCCTAGAAATAAATTCACATTTACAGCTGACAATATGCTTGCTTAGGTCTCCTTCTGCTTTACCAAAATCTTAAAAGAGCAATTCAACCCTTTAAATTAAAAATGGTACTAAGGTAAATCACTTCCCAACCCCCAAAACTACAATAGTTATAAATCTGAGAGATGTAAGACTAACCGGAAATGCTGGTCAATGTTCTGTTAACCCTCTTTCTGTTTCCTGGTTTTCCCATTTAGCAGCTAACATGGATTTGACGGTTGACATTACTGCCAATGACTGAATGCTATTCCCCTAGCTGCCTCCTGTGAGCATGTACAAGCTTGTAAAAGAGCTTGGAAAGAAGGCAGAGGGAAGGGGGAGATAAGTATTTTGCTGCATAACTGGATAGTCCTACATCTGCCAACTAAACATTCTGGGTAATATTTTGCCCATTCCTACTAAAATATCACCCATCACATACTGACCAGTGTGTAGCTGGCCTTCGATCGCAAGAAGCAGGGCCTGATGTAAAGGGATAAACATATTGGCAGGTGTTATATGTTTCGTGCGATGTAAGGAAATATAATACAATATACAGTATACTGGGAATACGTAGGTCGGATTTTTTTTTTTCCCTTTAAGTGGAAGGCACTTACCACTTTATTGTAAATGATTGTTGTAAACCTCGTGCCCACGGATTCCTTTCAGTTAATGAATACGTCTAGCCTGGCTTTATGTTTTTCTGTGTATCAGTCTAATCCTGAATTATGCAACATTGTATGATACAGTATATAAATATAATATAAATATAACACTATGGATGATTGCAGTCTGACAGTACATGCACAAAACAAGTTTATATTGACGGAAGCGATTTCAGCAAAAGCGACATCTTAAAGGAGAATGAAAGTCAAATAGAAAACTAAGTTTACATAATTCTCTGTGTAATGAAAACCCAAACTGCTATATTTTTAACCCTAGAAAAAAAATCAGTTGCTAAAAAATGAATGTTTGTCAGTGTAGCTCCTCCTCATTTTCCCAAGCTCCTCTGGTAGCACCTTCCTTGTATGATAAATCTGTACCTGACACCACCCCCATAGGTATGATTAGGGCTCACATCACCAGCAGGACAATGGTTTTAGAAATAAAAAATACACCAGTAGACTTTCATTCACTTAAAAGGTAGACATAATAATGTCCTGGAAATATTGTTCGGCATTCCTTTGTTCACCTTTATAATAAACTCAGTGTCAGGACAGTGTGTAGTGACTTGGCAAGAATGAGTTAACTATTGGTATTTGTTCTTTCAAAGGACCTAAAAAAATGCCATTCCACCCTGGATCTGGTTCCATGCTTCACTATAACCTACCCCTGTAGTGGATTTCTATGGGAGGAACTATAAGATTATAGCCTTATAATCTTAAAGGGCATGTCCACCCTTATAAAATTTTTTATAAATTATACATTTTAGTATGCCTTCCCCCAGCCCCAACCGCTATAAAATAATTTTAAGAAAGTGCCCCGATCTTTACTTACCTTCCCTCTCTCCTCCGACGCACTGCCCGGCCTTCTGCTTGTAATACACTGCAAGCAGGGGGCGGGACCGGCAGCCGCATCCGTGATTGGCTGAGAGGCAGCCAATCACGGACGCGGCTGCCGGCTGCTCAGAAGGCCGGGGGAGAGAGGGAAGGTAAGTAGAGTTCGGGGGACTTTCTTAAAAATGTTTTTTAGCGGTTGGGGCTGGGGAAAGGAACCCTAATGTATGGCCAAGGGTTTCTATGCTAGGGGGAGGGATCGCAAAACGGGAGAGAGAGGGAGGGGGAGAAGGGCTGCAGTGCGCATGCCAAACTTCTCCCGGAGGCGAGACAGGAGGCCGAGTCCTATATGGACTCTGCTATCCTCCTGGTGGGCAGTTTTTGGGACTTTGGGGGGGGACTACATGAGAACCATATGGAGCTGGGATGTGAGGTAAGGATTTTATTACACTACATGGTGGGGCCATAGTGGGGGGATTATAGTTTTGGGGTGGACATGCCCTTTAAAGTTCCAGGAGGAGAAGGAAACCTGAAGCCACAAAGGGGTAGGTTATAAAAAATAATGCACCCCCAACTGTAAATTATAAGGATATTAGTTATATAGTGGATAATGCACCCCCAACTGTAAATTATAAGGATATTAGTTATATAGGGGTGCACCCCAACTGTAAATTATAAGGATATTAGTTATATAGTGGATAATGCACCCCCAACTGTAAATTATAAGGATATTAGAAGTCACCAAGGAGTTCCGTGACCATATAAAAGCATGAGGCTGCAGGCCGAGTACCATTTATACAGGGCACAGAACTCCTAGGCAACTTCTAATATCCCTTTAATTAACAGTTCGGGTGCATTATTTATTATAACCTACCCTTTTGTGGCTTCAGGTTTCCTTTTCCTCCTGGAACTTTAAGATTATAAGGCTATAATCTTACAGTTCCTCCCATAGAAATCCACTACAGGGGTAGGTTATATTAGAGTTAGTGAAGCATGGAACCAGATCTTCTCTTTTTGACAACGTGGAGCCGAACAGTGTATCTGGAATTCTCTACAGCCAAAGGTCTGGTGGATATATAGAGATCACCTTAAGGACAGCCATATGTATAAAATAAATATATTATTATATTAGAATATGAGATGGAAACCAATATTATATTTGTGAATGGGAAGGTACGCCCATTAAAATGATACCCAACATGGAGACATTATTCCATTGTCAGGAGGAGTTCTTAATATCTTGGGAAATATGTATTACACACAGGTCATGTTTGGTGTTGTAGGAATTGATAATTAATACAGGAGAGGAATATGTGGTCTATATCCCAGTACAATGTACATATCTAAAGTTATATGGAATCTGCCTAACTGAGGGGGAATGAAGGATTGTGACAAGTAGAGATGTTCGAAACTGTTGAGTGTCTTTCCGTTTTAGAATTTTCGAAATTTTTTGAAAGTTTGAAAGTTCAAGTTTCGATTTTCAAAAATCGAAAATGACACTCAGTCCCACATTCCCTGCTTTTATTTATTTTAAGGGGGCGTGTTTTTATGGCATTCTACCAATCAGGTAACATTATTTTAAAGGGGTTTAGGTTTGAGTCAAACTGTGGTCTGGATGCCTTCTGGTTACAAATTGGCATGTGCCAGACCGGACAGTGATATTTGCCATACAAAATGTCACGTTCCTGGGAATCCTGAATTTATAACACCAGGATTGGTGGAAGCTCGAACAGCAGTTGCATTCTGTAGAGAGATTGTCTTCTCCCAGGAGGCCCCAAGGAACATCTCATTATTACTGCGAGATGCCATCCTATACCTCACCTGCTCCTGTTTTCAGCAAATGGAGCCTCCATTTCAGTTGTAAAAGCTCTTACCAAATTATCAATAATTCATAAAAAGCTGTAATCTCTGAGCCAGGAAAATACATCTTGTTCTTCTGGTTCTTTTCATAAAGTCTCTACGTGTGTGACTCAAGGCGTTGTACAAATTATATCGAGGAGAACACTACTCGTTTAATGTATTATTTAATTAGAACGAAGGCGTGGATGAAATTTAAAGATCTATTATAGATACTGAGGGACGAGGCTAGTTCTATTCACCTATCTGCAGGATTGAGAATAGAACTCCTTAATTATAAAATAAAAGGTGCAAAAGTTTGACCGAGTTATTAAAAGGAGAATTATACTCATGCAGTTAATGAATGCTTTCTAGTAGTAACTGCTTCGTCAACACGTGTCCTCCAATATCATAGATGGGACAATTGTCAGTGACAATGACTGTGGGAGGAGCCAAAAAGTCAGTTACTGCATGAGTATAATACTCCTTTAGGGCTAAGCCGCACTAACAGGCATGCAGCTAAATCAGAATGTTGCACAACGTTGCCCTATCGTAGCACACCCAAAATAGTTATCACATGCCCTGCCAAAATGGGCCAAAGCGCAGCACAAGGCATCGTGCATAGTGGGGCCTCGCCTATCAACTTTACATGTGTGCTAGCGCGAGCGATAGTGCAACACAAAAGATGCGCGACATCACATTAAATATCCAATGCTGGCAAATATTAACCCCTAGCATGCCTGCCTCTCAATTTGCGATCTGGTGGTTGTCTGACAACATTCTAATGAGACTCTGCTAATAGCCTTTATGAATAAATAATATGCAGTTTGTCACAAACAATAGCTCTGTCATGTCGCCAGTTAATGGTTTCATTGGATAATTTAGTCTGATGTCCCTGCTGGAATGTTAAAAGGAATTTATATCAAAACATACTACAAACAGATACTTCGTATTTAGTATTAGTTTATAGGTTTAGATTTTAGGCATGGGATGATCTGAGCCAACATCCATATAGCCGTGGATTTAGCCTGAGTATATTAGCATAGCCAGTTGGCTTAGGACCCTGTTGCAACTCCCCGCTTTCTAGCCAGGGAATGCTGACATTTGTAGTATTTAAACATATCGAGGGCCACAAGTTACACATCCCTTTAGGTCTAGGTGAGCACTTGACCATTATATTTCAATACGCTTGTCATTACTGGAGAGTAGAGATGACCGAACTTTCGAACTATAGGGAAAGTTCGAAAACGGACCCATTAAAGTCAATGGGAGTCAAATAGTTTGAAAAGTTGGAATGAAATACAATTAAATATAATTAAATATATCAATGGTAACTTAATGTAAATGGCTGTGGGACCTGGGAAATGGTCTGGGGAACGTGTTCGAATATCCAGGACTTTTGAAAAATCGTATAGGTATAATAGACATTTTACTCACGGATTCGATACTCGCGTATAGGTATAATAGACATTTTACTTGCGGATTCGATACTCGCGTATAGGTATAATAGACATTTTACTTGCAGATTCGATATTTACTTGCGTATAGGTATAATAGACATTTTACTTGCGGATTCGATACTCGCGTATAGGTATAATAGACATTTTACTGGCGGATTCGATACTCGCGTATAGGTATAATAGACATTTTACTTGCGGATTCGATACTCGCGTATAGGTATAATAGACATTTTACTTGCGGATTCGATACTCGCGTATAGGCATAATAGACATTTTACTTGCAGATTCGATATTTACTCGCGTATAGGTATAATAGACATTTTACTGGCGGATTCGATATTTACTCGCGTATTGAACATTCGATAATTATCGAAAGTCCCAAAAATATCGAAAGTCAGAGAAATCCGGGTCCGGGATAGTTCGAGAAGTCAGAATCCGTTCAAACTCGAATAGTTTTGCTCGAGTTCAAGTTTTAGTCCATCTCTACTGGAGAGTAGCACAATATGCCTGTCACTGTTTGATAGATCATGGGCCCCCTTTAAGCTAGAAATGAATCAGTACTCCTGTATTGTTGATCTTGTATTGTATTTTCTTAAGAGAGGTATAGATTCAAGGTAGAAAACCTGCCATGCTTTGTGGATTTTCCTTTCTGCATCTATCCTAAGAAGTTTGTCACAGTGTTACATTGTTTCCTTTGTTGTATCTTCAGAGGAGACTGATAAACATATGACCCCTGTAGCAATATACAGGTGTGTTAGCACTAGGCTGGAAATGTTCTGCTGATAAGTGATCTGGTACTTTACATTCATTATATGAGTTAAAGTCAACCCTGTAAGTGGGTCCCAGGTGACCTTGTGAAGTGTTTTTCCTGTATGAATAATGTAAAGATCTGGAAGCAGCATTAACCCCTTTTCCTTCCAGGTAATCATCTTCTCAATAGTTAGCACTGATACCTTGCAGTGCAGAGTCACGGGTTCAATTCACCCTTGGCCACTAGTGCAAGGAGTCAGTATATGTATGTATAATTTTATTTATTACAGATAAACTAATTCTAAAGCACTCTATAAGAAAATGAATTACATTAGTACTTGTCCTACTAGTCTTACTTGGATCTTGCAGGGGATCTTATAATTATATATTCCTTAATTGACTATGGAGGTCATTGTGCTTTTGAGTGTGTGCATATGTGTAGGGGGGACCAGTGTGGCAGCTCCCACACCTATTTAGGGATCAATGATAGAAAATTAATATTAGTATCATTGTGTATTATGTTGCATGCCAAACGTATTGAAGGAGTTTAGAGGTGTTTTACGATTTTCTGTCCAGTAGAAATTTTTTCATTAAGTATTGGAAAACGCGTGCGATTTAAAATGCAGAATTCAAATCCCATCGCACCCGAAAATGCGCATTTTCGGTGTGTTGCCGCAATTTCAATGATTTGAAAAAACGCATGCGTAAACGCAGAAAAATCGCAGCAGTGTGGCCTAGCCCTTAAACAGTGTTTTCCCCGCAGAGGCTGGAAACATTCTAAAGTGTTCAATATTGAGTTAAGCTCTTATAAAGCAAATATGACCAGTCCGCTGCTACTGCAGCACCAAGAGTATTTTATTAGGGTCAGCACTGGGCGTTGATTAAGATCCGGTGTCCGCAATGCACAAAACTAATTGCGTGTTGGTGACACGAGGTCCCTATTCAAATAATTATCTAATCTAGACAATTTATAATGTTTAATACTGGGCCCCTCACCTCATTCCTCATTCCTTAAAGCCCTTCATAATCTGATTGTGTAGCTTGTGTGAACTACATTTAGAGCAAGTTCATCCCTTAAAGGGAATGTCCACCCCTCCACACACAAAGCCTTAAAACACCCAATAAGCAGGACTTTGTTAACTTGAAATCTTCCAATTCGGCTCCCACACGGAGCTATTATACTCACCAGCTCCTCCTCACTCCACCGCCGCGTCTCTCCACTTCCGGGTAAGGCAGTCAGTGTCGACCGTGACAGTGACATCACGGCCAATCACTGACTGCCATTCTCGGAGCAGTCTCCACTGCGGCTGCACAAGAACATAAAAAGAACACAGCAGCCACAGTGGAGACTGAGTGAGGAACCCGGAAGCAGCGGTGGAGCGAGGAGGAGCTGGTGAGTATAATAGCTCAGTCTGGGAGCCGAATTGGAAGATTTCAAGTTAACGAAGTCCTGGTTATCGGGTGTGTATATATATATATATATATTATATATAGATATAAGACTAATCTGAAATGCTGCCTGATAATCTGTTAGCACTTTTTCTCCCTTCTGGTCCTTCCGGTTAGCAACTGTCAGTCATGGATGTAACAGATGACATCACAGCCAATGACTGAATGCTATTCCCTTAGCTGTCTCCTCTGGGCATGTGTGAGGTGGTTGAACAGCTTGGAGAGGAAGCATAAAGCTTTCTAGAGGCAAAGGGAAGTAGTTAGTCCTGCACTTCCTGAAGAGTTGCAGTTCTCCTTTAATATCATAAATACATCACTCAACGGCCTGGTGCACATGGGCAGTTGTTTATTCTGACACCTGATCAAATTCTATCAATCGGTTTGGATTACGCAGAAGGGAAAAATAACTATTCAGAAATGATGGAGATTTTCCATCTCACCCAATCATTTACAAATTAATTCTGATGAGGAAAATGTTTGAGGACAATTGATCAGCTTTTTTGGATCTCAAGGCAAATTATTGGACTGTGGCTGGGTCTGTCTCCCCCATGTGTCACAGACACAGGATCTGAGCAGATCCTACATAGAGCTCTGTATATAGGATGACATGCACTTTGGATATTTTGCCATTAAGCTTTTCTTGTCATATCACTTAACTCCTCCTACGCTGTTTCATTAAGGGTTATTACAGATAATGTATTGTTTGACTACATACAATGTAAGGCTTTGGGGACATATAAAGAAATAACTGACAGTATCTCTTTTTTTCCTGCAGGAACGGGTAGAATATCTCTTCCTCATCATTTTTACAGTCGAAGCCTTTCTAAAAGTCATTGCATACGGTCTTCTATTTCATCCCAACGCTTACCTCCGAAATGGCTGGAATCTGCTGGATTTCATCATTGTAGTAGTAGGGTAAGTCTATGGACTCATTGTAGTAGTAGGGTAAGTCTATGGACTCATTGTAGTAGTAGGGTAAGTCTATGGACTCATTGTAGTAGTAGGGTAAGACTATGGACTCATTGTAGTAGTAGGGTAAGTCTATGGATTCATTGTAGTAGTAGGGTAAGTCTATGGACTCATTGTAGTAGTGGTAAGTCTATGGACTAATTGTTAGTAGTGGGTAAGTCTCTGGAACTCAATTGTAGTAGTAGGGTAAGTCTATGGACTCATTGTAGTAGTAGGGTAAGTCTATGGATTCATTGTAGTAGTAGGGTAAGTCTATGGACTCATTGTAGTAGTAGTGTAAGTCTATGGACTCGTTGTTGTAGGGTAAGTCTACTGTATGGATTTATTGTAGAAATAGGGTAAGTCTATGGGCTCATTGTAGCAGTAGGGTAAATCTATAGATTCATTGTAGTAGAAGGGTAAGTCTATGGACTCATTACAGTAGTAGGGTAAGTCTATAGATTCATTGTAGTAGTAGTGTAACTATGGATTCATAGTAATAGCAGGGTAAGTCTATGGATTTATTGTAGAGGTAGGGTAAGTCTATAGATTCATTGTAGTAGTAGGGCAAGTCTATGGACTCATTGTAGTAGTAGGTTAAGTCTATAGAGTCATTGTAGCAGTAGGGTAAGTCTATGGACTAATTGCACTAGTAGGTTAAGTCTTTAGATTCATTGTAGTAGTAGGGTAAGTCTATGGAATCATTGAAGTAGTAGGGTAAGTCTATGGACTCATTGTACTAGGAGGGTAAGTCTATGGATTCATTGTAGTAGTAGTAGTGTAATTCTATGGATTCATTGTAATAGTGGGGTAAGTCTATAGATTCATTGTAAAAGTAGGGTAGGTATATGGACTTATTGTAGTAGTAGTAGTAGAAGTCAATGTACTCATTCTATTAATAGGGTAAGTCTATGGATTTATTTTAGTGGTAGGGTAAGACTAAATTCATTATAGTAGTAGGGTAAGTCTATGGACTCATTGTACTAGTAGGTTAATTACATTCATTGTAGTAGTAGTGTAATTCTATGGATTCATTGTAATAGTGGGGTAAGTCTATGGACTCATTGTACTAGTAGGGTAAGTCTATGGAATCATTGTACGAGGAGGGTAAGTCTATGGACTTAATGTAGAAGTAGAATAATTCTATAGACTTATTGTAGTAGTAGTGTAAGTCTATAGACTTATTATACTGTAGTAGTAGTAGGGTAAGTCAATGTACTCTTTGCAGTAACAAGGAAAGTCTGTGTAGTAGCATTGTAAATATAAAGCACTGCTGTAAAGACTGTTGCTTTATAAATATGCCCTTTGTAAAGAAGGAAGGGAGCTTATTTTAATCAGATCTTCATTCTCTGTGATTGTCTTTGAAATAGATATGAGATTAGTGATGAAGCACAAAGGCTGAAGGTTATCATAGAATTATGGGGTCAGGTTAACATCTTAATAATAAAAAGATGCATCTGATTAAAATTCACATAATAGATAATTAGATCCCCCACTGTGTTCCACCTACAGCCATGGCTGCAGCTTATATTGTTGGGATTTTTGTCACTTGACCTACCTACCTTGTGTGGAGAGTATGATGAAAGAGGAGCACTAACCCCTTAAACTAGGGGGGGGCACCCCTTCCCTTTAAATACAATCACATTTATAATTGGTTCCATACAGCATTACATTTAAAGAACCGGTATTAATTTGCAGAAAGGACATTATTATTTGTTGGTTTCTTAAAGAGGCGACAGCCTTACCAAACACTGCATGTGGTTCGGCAACTAATAAACCTTATTTAATTCAGTAACCATGGTGCATTCTATTCTATCTATCTATATATATTAAACAGCTTTTACTGCAACCTTTGTCAATGGAACCATAGCAACCATGGTTTGAGTGACAGGCAGGAAATAAACTACAAGAGGAAATAATAATAATATAAACGTATTGGTTAAGCTGCTGACCTCTGGGGAATAGTAAGGACAGAATTGTTACAGATTTACTTAGATTACAGCAATCCACCAGATAATAAGGCAATGTCCTACTAATTGCAATTTAAAGGATAAGTAAAGTCTCCCTAAAAGTTGCTAAATTCTAGGTTTAAGGGCAAAATATAAACCCACCTGTATTCTTTAGTTGAATGCATATATTCAGCAACTGAAGTACGGTACTCTATATTGGTATTGGTCAGCATATATCCCATAATCCATTGCAAAGCTTTGTAGGGTGATGGGGTGACTTTTTAAATGGCAGTAAGGGGGAGGGGTGCTGTGGAGAGGCCCGGAGATGTTTATTTTCTTTGCCTTTTATTTTTTCAGGCTTTTTAGTGCTATTTTAGAGCAGGCGACCAAGGCAGACGGGGGCAGCGCTATTGGAGGAAAGGGCGCTGGGTTCGACGTGAAGGCACTAAGGGCATTCCGAGTGCTAAGACCCCTGAGGCTGGTTTCGGGAGTCCCCAGTAAGTTCATGTTTTTTTAAAGGGGTAATGTTTTCTTAATGGGGTTTGGAGGAGCGTCACTGTCCTGTACCCAAAGTCACTCACACTCACTAATGTACATACATCTCTGCAGGTTAGTTTTTTAAAGGGGTAATGTTTTCTTAAAGGGGTTTGGAGTTGCGTCACTGTCCTGTACCCAAAGTCACTCACACTCTCTTGTGTAGTACTGTACATCTCTGCAGGTTAGTTTTTTAAAGGGGTAATATTTTTTTAAGGGGTAATGTTTTCTTAAAGGGGTGTGGAGGAGTGGCACTGTCCTAAACCCAAAGTCCCTCACACTCACTAATGTACTACCATACATCTCTGAAGATTGGTTTAAATACTTACAAATGCTTATATCAGGGGTTTTCAAGATGATTGTAAAACTACAATTCCCTGCATTCTGCAACCATGTAATGCTGGGGGTTGTAGTTTTTTTTTTAAACCCAAGGAATTCTGGGAGTTGTAGATTTCAAAACATCTGGAGGGCTACCCACAGATTGGCCATCACTAATCTATGAGTTCTCTCACTTTCCCAATTAATTCCCCTGTACATTCCCTCTGTCACTGGATAATCAATTTGCCTTAGTGTTTTATTATCATTAACATCAGCAGACTTCATTAAAACAGAAGGAGCAATAAAGGGGACACTAATTTGACTGTTTATGTCAACAGTTAAATGGTAACTATCTAATTAGATATGATGCACTGTCAAGACTAACAAGTCAATAAGTATGGCTACTCCCACCTAACACATTTGTTGTGGTTTCATTCAGACCACAGGGGCAGCCAAGAACATTAAATCTCACATTTGTTATTTTAGTAATGAATTGTATGTATTGTTATTTTGTACAGTGCTGCGTTCCCAAGTGGTGATGTATAAATAGAAATATATGTGCATTTTATCTAAACCTCTGTTTCTCAGGTTGAATTTAAACTACTCATCCCATAAGCCTCTGACAGCAACGGGATTTGTGTAGGAGTATTCTCTATCTTGAATGCAGTGTAATCATGTGATGATTTCTGATTATCCATCTTGAATACAGCGTTGTTTTGTGCTGATTGTTGATTCTCCAACTTGAATACAGTGTAATCATGGTGTCGAACTACCACTTGAATACAGTGTAGTCAATATGGCTGATTGATTCTCCACTTGAATACAGTTATGGGATGATTGTTGATTCTCCACCTTGAATACAGTGTAATCATGGGATGATTGTCAAACTACATCTTGAATACAGTGTAGTCATGGGATGATTGTTTCTCTATCTTGAATACAGTATAGTCATGGGATGATTGTTGATTCTCCAACTTGAATACAGTGTAATCATGGGATGATTGTCGAACTACAACTTGAATACAGTGTAGTCATGGCATGATTGATTCTCCATCTTGAATAAAATCCCTCCACATCCTACAGTGAGTGACGTGGGTACTGACAATCCCTCCAACATCTACAGTGGAGAACAGTGGGTACTGACATCCCTCCACATCCTACAGTGAGAACAGTGGGTACTGACAATCCCTCCAAACCTACAGTGAGAGCAGTGGGGGTACTGGCAATCCCTCCACATCCTACAGGTGAGTGCAGTGGGTACTGACAATCCCTCCACATCCTACAGTGAGTACAGTGAGTACTGACAATCCCTCCACATCCTACAGTGAGAATAGTGGGTACTGACAATCCCTCCACATCTACAGTGAGTGCAGTGGGTACTGACAACCCTCCACATCCTACAGTGAGTGGCAGTGGGTACTGACAATCCTCCACATCCTACCAGTGGAGAGCAGTGGGTACTGACAATCCCTCCACATCCTACAGTGGAGCAGTGAGTACTGACAATCCCTCACATCCTACAGTGAGTGCAGTGGGTACTGACAATCCCTCCACATCCTACAGTGAGAACAGTGGGTACTGACAATCCCTCCACATCCAAGTGAGAACAGTGGGTACTGACAATCCCTCCACATCCTACAGTGAGAGCAGTGGGTACTGGCAATCCCTCCCCATCCTACAGTGAGTGCAGTGGGTACTGACAATCCCTCCACATCCTACAGTGAGTACAGTGAGTACTGACAATCCCTCTACATCCTACAGTGAGTGCAGTGGGTACTGACAATCCCTCACATCCTACAGTGAGTGCAGGGGTACTGACAATCCCTCACATGCTACAGTGAGAGCAAGTGGGTACTGATATCCCTCCACATCCTACAGTGAGTGCAGTGGGTACTGACAATCCCTCCAATCCTACAGTGAGTATAGTGAGTACTGACAATCCCTCCACATCCTACAGTGAGAATAGTGGGTACTGACAAACCCTCCACATCCTACAGTGAGTGCAGGGGTACTGACAATCCTTCCACATCCTACAGTGAGTGCAGGGGGTACTGACAATCCCTCCACATCCACAGCGAGTACAGTGAGTACTGACAATCCTCCACATCCTACAGTGAGTGCAGTGGGTAATGACAATTCTTCCACATCCTACAGTGAGTGCAGTGGGTACTGACAATCCAACCACATCCTACAGTGAGGCAGTGGGTACTGACAATCCCTCCACATCCTACGTGAGTGCGTGGGTACTGACAATCCTCCACATCTACAGTGAGTGCAGTGAGTACTGACAATCCTCCACATCCTACAGTGAGTACAGGAGTACTGACAATCCCTCCACATCCTACAGTGAGAATAGTGGGTACTGACAATCCCGCCCACATCCTACAGTGAGTGCAGTGGGTACTGACAATCCCTCCACATCCTACAGTGAGTGCAGTGGGTACTGACAATCCCTCCCATCCTACAGTGAGAGCAGTGGGTACTGACAATCCCTCCACATCCTACAGTGAGTGCAGTAGGTACTGACAATCCTTCCACATCCTACAGTGGAGTGCAGTGGGTACTGACAATCCCACCACATGCTACAGTGAGTGCAGTGGATATGACAATCCCAACACATCATACAGTGAGAACAGTGGGTTCTGACAATCCCTCACATCCTACAGTGAGATCAGTGGGTACGACAATCCCTCCACATCCTACAGTGAGATCAGTGGGTACTGACAATCCTTTCACAACCTACAGTGAGTGCAGTGGGTATCATACACGCTGTGTATTATGATATTATATATACACTGATTTGCAAAAATGTTACTGACCCCAGTAAATACCACAGTTTAGTTGTAGTGCGGCACACACTGATTATATAGTTGAAATACAAACAGTTAACGTTTACTACCCACTCAAAACACCAAGAACCAGATTCAGAACAAAGAATGATCCAAATATGACGCGGCTAACAAAATACACACAGGGCAGCTCATATCCCATTGCTCTGCATCTGAACAGAGAGAGAAAAGCTTGTAAGGAAGAGTTATAGAACAGAAATTATCAATATATCCGGCACATGTGACCTAGATCGACATATTATTGGTTATGCTTATGGCTTTACAAAATAACACAGGACAAACAAGCAGACACTGAATATTCAATCTGCAATAATGACATAGCTTAGCACTGATATAATGATGACATAGCAATCATGATTATAATGATGACATAGCTAAACACTGATTAACGTGATATACGTAGTAACATGATTATACTGATAACAGCTAAGCAATAACTGACATGCTAACGATTATAACTATGAATGCTAAACACTGATTATAACTTGATGACATAGGCTAAAACATGATTAAACTGATGACAAGCTAAACACTGATTATAATGATGACATAGCTAAACATGATTATAACTGAGACCTAGCTAAAAACACTGATTATAAATGATGACTAGCTAAACACTGATTATAACTGATGTCATAGCTAAAACTGATTATAAATGATAAACATAGCTAAACTGATTATAACTGATGACATAGCTAAACACTGATTAAATGATGACATAGCTAAACACTGATTATAACTGATTGACATAGCTAAACACTGATTATAAATGATGACATAGCTAAACACTGATTATAACTGATGCATAGCTAAACACTGATTATAACTGATACATAGAAACACTGTATTATACTGAAGTAACATAAACTGCTAAACACTGATTATAACTGATAACATAGCTAAACACTGATTATAACTGATGACAAGCTAACAATGATATAAATGATGAATAGCTAAACACTGATGATAACTGATGAATAGCTTAACACTGATTATAACATGATGACATAGCTAAACACTGATTATAATGATGACACAGCTAAACACTGATTATAACTGATGACATAGCTAAACACTGATTATAAAACTGATGACAAGCTAAACACTTGATTATAACTGATGACATAGCTAACACTGATTATAACTGAGACATAGCTAAACACTGATTATAACTGATGGACATAGCTAAACAACTGATTATAAATGATAACATTGCTAAACACTGATTATAACTGATGACACAGCTAAACACTGATTATAACTGAGACATAGCTAAACACTGATTATAACTGATGAACATAGCTAAAAACTGGATTATAACTGATGACCATAGTCTAAACACTGATTATAACTTGATGACATAGCTAAACACTGACATTATAACTGATGACATAGCTAAACACTGATATAACTGATGACAATAGCTAAACACTGATTATAATGATGACATAGCTAAAACTGATTATAACTGATGACATAGCTAAACACTGATTATAACTGTGACATAGCTTATTCTTCATTCTGCCAGTAGTTAATAGAATCTTTGGGACATGTGACTTGTTTCCCTTTGATTGTTTCTGTACATTAAATCTCCATGGCTGATTATGGAGATGGATTAGAAAGCTTTAAAGCTTCCGTGACACGTTCCCACATCCCAGTGTCTGTTCACATCCCAGTGGAAAAGGCTCAGGGTTCCTATCCGAATGGATATTTGGGTAAAATAGGAGCAGAGTTGGATTTTCTTAACGTTCCAAACAAACATTTCCTTTAAATCTTCTGCCTGTCATTGATATCGTGGCAGACAGTTCAGGTTCATACAGGGTTGTAACTACCAGGGAGCAGACAGAGAAACTGCAGGGGGGCCCGGGAGCCAAGGGGCCCCCATCTTCTTATTTTTCTATGAAGTTATAGCCTCCTCCCAGAAAATCACTGTGGATGAAACACAGATAGGGGCCCCATCATAGTTTGCAGGGGGCACAATGATTCCTAAACACCCAATGGGTCCATAAGCAGAGTAATGCATGTCAATGTGGGTGGCCACTGCAGTAATGCACTGCAATCCTTTTGCAAATCGCATGAGCTTCGATTGTGCAACTATTGCGAGGAACGCAGCGCAATTATCTATCTATGTTTAAAGGTCATCCTACCCTCTCTGGTTCTCTGGTGGAGAGGAATCTATCATAGGGAAAGTATGTAATTGGGGGCCCCTTCTGCTCCTGGGCCCCCGTGCAGGGGCTGCTCCATCCCGGGGAGAAGAAACCTGAAAGTGAAATAAAACATGAATTGTATTTATCCATCACCCACCCAGTAGAGCACATCTGTCCATCCCTCCATGGTAATGCACTGGAGACAGTCAGCATGGCAAACGCAAAGTTGTCAAAGTTCGTGATGCCGTGGTTTGGGTCCATCCCAGCCAGATTTGCATACAGTACCGTTGGGACAGTGCCGGCCATTATTGCTTTCCATGGCGCGGGGGAGGGTTCATCCTCTGAAGGGACATTTGAAGTTAGAAAATACAATGTAATAGCGATGCATCACATTGTTGGTATGTAACAAACTATGACCATGTGAATAAAGTTAATATAAACCAGAAGATGTTTAATTGGTACAAATCTCAACTAAAAAATGTAACAATCAAACGTTTGCATTTCTATTCCACTTCCTGGATAACACAAATATTTCCTGTGGGAAAATGACTTCTCCTCGTCTCGAGGAAGAGTAACATTACCTGGATATCGTTTGTCAGGAAGTAGCAAGTCTTGTGCATTTTGCCCATAAACAGCTCAAGCCCAATGATAGCATAGATGATAATGGACAAAGAGCACCACAAGGCTATGTGGAGCAAAGGGACCATGGCCTAATGATGGAATTCAGCACCACCTGGAGACCTGTGTGGGGACAATTAGTAGGACATAAGTCAACACGTAGAAAACCATAACATCTGTAAAATGGCCAACCAGTGGGTCATTGTAAAACTATACTGACCACCTCATGTTGCTCCAAGAGGACAGGAGAAATGGCCAACCAGTAGGGTCATTGTCAACTTTATCGACCCACATCATGCTGCTCCAAGAGGACAGGAGAAAATGGCCAACCAGTAGGGTCATTGTCAACTTTATCGACCACATCATGCTGCTCCAAGAGGACAGGAGAAATGGCCAACCAGTAGGGTCATTGTCAACTTTATCGACCACATCATGTTGCTCCAAGAGAACAGGAGAGAAATGGCCAACAGTAGGGTCATTGTCAACTATATTGACCACATCATGTTGCTCCAAGAGAACAGGAGAAATGGCCAACCAGTAGGGTCATTGTAAAATATTCAACCACATCATGTTGCTCCAAGAGGACAGGAGAAATGGCCAACCAGTAGGGTCATTGTCAACTATATCAACCACATCATGCTGCTCCAAGAGAACAGGAAAAGGGTGGTAAGGCCCTATCCAATGTCTAAGATATTTAAATTTAAACAAATGATAATCTCATAATGGAGTCATTAGCCAATATGTCTGTTGGGCCACTCCATGGAGAGTCTAGATTTATAATGTTTGTACCAATACAACTGAAACCTGGGTATTGTTATTCAGGACTAGCAAATATCAAAAGCCTGTGTTCCTTTGGCTTCGATATACAAAAAATTAAAAGAATATTTGTGTGGATGTTCAGGGTAAATATATCAAAGAATCAAATCAAGATTAATGAATGGCCACAGAGGACTAAGGCCTCACGTATTAGAGAATAACATTCCCCACACTCCTAGCTTTCATCTTGTTTGATTGGTTCTGGCTGGCATGTTTAGAATGAAAGAGTCAGCCATCTTTTTTTTCCTTTAATGCCCCCTCCCATCTGCTCACGAATATCTAGGCTGTAAACTTTTAGGCATTTGTCGCTAAGCTATTTAACGTGTGTTTACATTAGAAAACAGACATTAAACGAGTGTTATGTGCCTGACAGCTGATTTTTTTTTATAGCCAATTTAGCACATGTTGCAAAAGAGCCTCCGGGAATAAGACAGGATCTGACTGTCTGCACCTCGTTCCGCTCACAGGACCAGACATGACGTTCTTAGGAATTGCTGTACTGCTAGTGATGGAGACATTTTATGTAGGAAAAAAAATTCAGCTGGACCTCAGCCCATATCTAAATGATTGTGCCATGTACTGGCTGTCAGCATTGCCTAGAGGAACGTCTGGCACCGATAGAAGGCACAGCTTAATTAGAACCCTCCACAAAGCAAGGAAGACACATTCTGTCACTGCAATGACATGTCTTCCAGCTCTGTCTAAAGACAGGTAAAACACTTGCCAGGGATTATATAGAGTGACATGGGAATAAACCCTACAGGCTGACATATAAAGGCAGGAAGGACATTTGCCTCAGGCCCCAAGCATCCTACGGGGGTTCTTGTTACAATACATCATTGGTAAAGGAAAAAAACACACATGGTTGTAATATGTAAGATACAATTTATGTCAGGAAAGACTGCGCAATTAGTGTTGGGCCATTTTACCTGCACAAGAATGAGCGTGCAACTTAGACGGAACGCTGATCAACAATCATACCACGACTACATTGTATTCAAGAATAAGAATCAAACAATCATTCAATGATCACACTCTATTCAAGATGGAGAATCAAAAATCATCTCACGACAACACGTATTCAAAGATTCAAAATCAGCAATCATCACATGATTACATGATTCAAGGTGGAGAATCAACAATCATCCCATGACTACACTGTATTCAAGATGGAGAATCAATCATGCCATGACTACACTGTATTCAAGATGGAGATCAATGCTCATGACTACACTGTATTCAAGATGGAGATCAATCATCCCATGACTACACTGTATTCAAGATGAGAATCAATCATGCCATGACTACACTGTTCAAGTGGAGAATCAATCATCCCATGATACACTGTATTCAAGATGGAGAATCAATCATGCCATGAATACACTGTATTCAAGTTGTAGTTCGACAATTATCCCATGATTACACTGTTATCAAGTTGGAGAATCAACAATTATCCACATGACTATACTGTATTCAAGATAGAGAAACAATCATCCCATGATTACACTGTATTCAAGATAAGAGAAACAATCATCCCATGACTACACTGTATTCAAGATGTAGTTTGACAATCATCCCATGATTACACTGTATTCAAGGTGGAGAATCAAACAATCATCCCATGACTACACTGTATTCAAGATGGAGATCAATATCATTGCCATGACTACACTGTATTCAAGAATTAATTGAAGTTTGACAATCATCCCATGATTACACTGTATTCAAGGTGGAGAATTCCACAATATCCCCTGGACACACTGTGAGTCTCCATCTTAATACAGTGGTAGTCATGGCATATTGATTCTCTCATCTGAATACAGTGTAGTCATGGGATGATTGATTTCTCCATCTGATACATGTGTAGTCATGGCATGATTGATTCTCCATCTTGGAATACAGTGTAGTCATGGGCATGATTGATTCTCCCATCTTGAATACAGTGTAGTCATGGGATGATTGGTTGATTCTCCACCTTGAATACAGTGTAATCATGTGATGATTGCTGATTTTGAATCTTGAATACAGTGTTGTCGTGAGATGATTTTTGATTCTCCATCTTGAATAGAGTGTGTCATTGAATGATTGTTGATTCTTATTCTTGAATACAATGTAGTCGTGGTATGATTTTGATCGCGTTCCGTCTAAGTTGCACGCTCATGCTTGTGCAGGTAAAAATGGCCCAACAACATAATTGCGCGTCTTTCCTGACATAAATTGTATCTACATATTACACAACACATGTGTGTTTTTTTCCTTTACCAATGATGTATTGTAAACAAGAAACCCCGTAGGATGCTTGGGGCCTGAGGCAAATGTCCTTCCTGCCTTTAATATGTCAGCCTGTAGGGTTTATCCCATGTCACTCTATATAATCCCTGGCAAGTGTTTTACCTGTCTTTAGACGAGCTGGGAAGACAGTCATTGCAGTGACAGAATGTGTCTTCCTTGCTTTGTGGAGGGTTCTAATTAAGCTGTGCCTTCTATCGGTGCCAGACGTTCCTCTAGGCAATGCTGACAGCCAGTACATGGCACAATCATTTAGATATGGGCTGAGGTCCAGCTGAATTTTTTTTCCTACATAAAATGTCTCCATCACTAGCAGTACAGGCAATTCCTAAGAACGTCATGTCTGGTCCTGTGAGCGGAACGAGGTGCAGACAGTCAGATCCTGTCTTAATTCCCGGGCCTCTTTTGCAACATGTGCTAAATTGGCTATAAAAAAAATCAGCTGTCAGGCACATAACACTCGTTTTAATGTCTGTTTTCTAATGTAAACACGTTAAATAGCTTAGCGAACAAATGCCTAAAAGTTTACAGCCTAGATATTCGTGAGCAGATGGGAGGGGCAGTAAGGAAAAAAAAGATGGCTGACTCTTTCATTCTAAACATGCCAGCCAGAACCAATCAAACAAGATGAAAGCTGAGGAGTGTGGGGAATGTTATTCTCTAATACGTGAGGCCTTAGTCCTCTGTGGCCAATTCATACTGTCTTGATTTGATTCTTTGATATATTTACCCTGAACATCCCAACAAATATTCTTTTAATTTTTTGTATATCGAAGCCAAAGGGAACACAGGCTTTTGATATTTGCTAGTCCTGAATAACAATACCCAGGTTTCAGTTGTATTGGTACAAACATTATAAATCTAGACTCTCCATGGAGTGGCCCAACAGACATATTGCTAATGACTCCATTATGAGGATTATCATTTGTTTAAATTTAAATATCATTAGACATTGGATAGGCCTTACCACCGTTTCCTGTTCTCTTGGAGCAGCCATGATGTGGTTGAATAGTTGACAATGACCCTACTGGTTGGCCATTTCTCCTGTCCTCTTGGAGCAACATGATGTGGTTGATATAGTTTTACAATGACCCTACTGGTTGGCCATTTCTCCTGTTCTCTTGGAGCAACATATTTGGTCAATATAGTTGACAATGACCCTACTGTTGGCCATTTCTCCTGTTCTCTTGAGCAGCAACATGATGTGGTCGATAAAGTTGACAATGACCCTACTGGTTGGCCATTCTCCTGTCCTCTTGGAGCAGCATGATGTGGTCGATAAAGTTGACAATGACCCTACTGGTTGGCCATTTTCTCCTGTCCTCTTGGAGCAGCATGATGTGGTCGATAAAGTTGACAATGACCCTACTGGTTGGCCATTTCTCCTGTCCTCTTGGAGCACCATGAGGTGGTCAGTATATTTTACAATGACCCTACTGTTGGCCATTTACAGATGTTATGGTTTTCTACGTTGTTGACTTATGTCCTACTAATTGTCCCCACACACAGGTCTCCAGGTGGTGCTGAATTCCATCATTAGGCCATGGTCCCTTTGCTCCACATAGCCTTGTTGGTGCTCTTTGTCATTATCATCTATGCTATCATTGGGCTTGAGCTGTTTATGGGCAAAATGCACAAGACTTGCTCTACTTCCTGACAACGATATCCAGGTAATGTTACTCTTCCTCGAGACGGAGAAGAAGTCATTTTCCCACAGGAAATATTTGTGTTATCCAGGAAGTGGAATAGAAATGCAAACGTTTGATTGTTACATTTTTTAGTTGAGATTTGTACCAATTAAACATCTTGGTTTATATTAACTTTATTCACATGGTCATAGTTTTTACATACCAACAATGTGATGCATCGCTATTACATTGTATTTTCTAACTTCAAATGTCCCTTCAGAGGATGAACCCTCCCCCTGCGCCATGGAAAGCAATAATGGCCGGCACTGTCCCAACGGTACTGTTGCTCATGGGATGATTGTTGATTCTCCACCTTGAATACAGTGTAATCATGTGATGATTGCTGATTTTGAATCTTGAATACAGTGTTGTCGTGAGATGATTTTTGATTCTCCATCTTGAATAGAGTGTGATCATTGAATGATTGTTGATTCTTATTCTTGAATACAATGTAGTCGTGGTATGATTGTTGATCAGCGTTCCGTCTAAGTTGCACGCTCATGCTTGTGCAGGTAAAAATGGCCCAACAACAAATATTGCGCAGTCTTTCCTGACATAAATTGTATCTTACATATTACAACCATGTGTGTTTTTTCCTTTACCAATGATGTATTGTAAACAAGAAACCCCGTAGGATGCTTGGGGCCTGAGGCAAATGTCCTTCCTGCCTTTAATATGTCAGCCTGTAGGGTTTATCCCATGTCACTCTATATAATCCCTGGCAAGTGTTTTACCTGTCTTTAGACAGAGCTGGGAAGACAGTCATTGCAGTGACAGAATGTGTCTTCCTTGCTTTGTGGAGGGTTCTAATTAAGCTGTGCCTTCTATCGGTGCCAGACGTTCCTCTAGGCAATGCTGACAGCCAGTACATGGCACAATCATTTAGATATGGGCTGAGGTCCAGCTGAATTTTTTTTCCTACATAAAATGTCTCCATCACTAGCAGTACAGCAATTCCTAAGAACGTCATGTCTGGTCCTGTGAGCGGAACGAGGTGCAGACAGTCAGATCCTGTCTTAATTCCCGGAGGCTCTTTTGCAACATGTGCTAAATTGGCTATAAAAAAAAAATCAGCTGTCAGGCACATAACACTCGTTTTAATGTCTGTTTTCTAATGTAAAACACGTTAAATAGCTTAGCGAACAAATGCCTAAAAGTTTACAGCCTAGATATTCGTGAGCAGATGGGAGGGGGCAGTAAAGGAAAAAAAAAGATGGCTGACTCTTTCATTCTAAACATGCCAGCCAGAACCAATCAAACAAGATGAAAGCTGAGGAGTGTGGGGAATGTTATTCTCTAATACGTGAGGCCTTAGTCCTCTGTGGCCAATTCATACGTCTTGATTTGATTCTTTGATATATTTACCCTGAACATCCAACAAATATTCTTTTAATTTTTGTATATCGAAGCCAAAGGGAACACAGGCTTTTGATATTTGCTAGTCCTGAATAACAAATACCCAGGTTTCAGTTGTATTGGTACAAACATTATAAATCTAGACTCTCCATGGAGTGGCCCAACAGACATATTGGCTAATGACTCCATTATGAGGATTATCATTTGTTTAAATTTAAATATCATTAGACATTGGATAGGGCCTTACCACCGTTTCCTGTTCTCTTGGAGCAGCATGATGTGGTTGATATAGTTGACAATGACCCTACTGGTTGGCCATTTCTCCTGTCCTCTTGGAACAGATTGGCCATCACTAATCTATGATCTCTCACTTTCCCAATTAATTCCCCTGTACATTTCCCTCTGTCACTGGATAATCAATTTGCCTTAGTGTTTTATTATCATTACACATCAGACTTCATAAAACAGAAGGAGCAATAAAGGGGACACAATTTGACTGTTTATGTCAACAGTTAAATGGTAACTATCTAATTAGATATGATGCACTGTCAAGACTACAAGTCAATAAGTATGGCTACTCCCCCCTAACACATTTGTTGTTGTTTCATTCAGACCACAGGGGCAGCCAAGACATTAAATCTCACATTTGTTATTTTAGTAATGAATTGTATGTATTGTTTATTTTGTACAGTGCTGCTTCCCAAGTGGTGATGTATAAATAGAAATATATGTGCATTTTATCTAAACCTCTGTTTCTCAGGTTGAATTTAAACTACTCATCCCATAAGCCTCTGACACAACGGGATTTGTTGTAGGAGTATTCTCTATCTTGAATGCAGTGTAATCATGTGATGATTTCTGATTATCCTCTTGAATACAGCGTTGTTTTGTGCTGATTGTTGATTCTCCACTTGAATACAGTGTAATCATGGATGATTGTCGAACTACAACTTGAATACAGTGTAGTCATGGCATGATTGATTCTCCATCTTGAATCAGTGTAGTCATGGATGATGTTGATTCTCCACCTTGAATACAGTGTAATCATGGATGATTGTCAAACTACATCTTGAATACAGTGTAGTCATGGATGATTGTTTCTCTATCTTGAATACAGTATAGTCATGGGATGATTGTTGATCTCTCCAACTTGAATACAGTGTAATCATGGGATGATTGTCGAACTACAACTTGAATACAGTGTAGTCATGGCTGATTGATTCTCCATCTTGAATACAGTGTAGTCATGGGATGATTGTTGATTCTCCACCTTGATACAGTGTAATCATGGGATGATTGTCAAACTACATCTTGAAATACAGTGTAGTCATGGCATGATTGATCTCCATCTTGAATACAGTGTAGTCATGGGATGATTGTTTGATTCTCCACCTTGAATACAGTGTAATCATGGGATGATTGTCAAACTACATCTTGAATACAGTGTAGTCATGGATGATTGTTTTCTCTATCTTGAATCCAGTGTAATCATGGGAGATTGTTTCTCTATCTTGATACAGTAGATGTCATGGATAATTGTTTGATTCTCCAACTTGAATAACAGTGTAATCATGGGATGATTGTCGACCTACAACGTTGAATACAGTGTATCCTGGCATGATTGATTCTCCATCTTGAATACAGTGTATCATGGGATATTGATTCTCTCTTGAATACATGTAGTCATGGCATGATTGATTCTCCATCTGAATACGTGTAGTCATGGGATGATTGATTTCTCCATCTTGAATACAGTGTAGTCATGGCATGATTGATTCTCCATCTTGATAACAGTGTAGTCATGGCATGATTGATTCTCCATCTTGAATACAGTGTAGTCATGGAGATGATTGTTGATTCTCCACCTTGAATACAGTGTAATCATGTGATGATTGCTGATTTTGAATCTTGAATACAGTGTTGTCTGAGATGATTTTTTGATTCTCCATCTTGAATAGAGTGTGATCATTGAATGATTGTTGATTCTTATTCTTGAATCATGTAGTCGTGGTATGATTTTGATCAGCGTTCCGTCTAAGTTGCACGCTCATGCTTGTGCAGGTAAAAATGGCCCAACAACAATTGCGCAGTCTTTCCTGACATAAATTGTATCTTACATATTACAACCATGTGTGTTTTTTTCCTTTCCCAATGATGTATTGTAAACAAGAAACCCCGTAGGATGCTGGGGCCTGAGGCAAATGTCCTTCCTGCCTTTAATATGTCAGCCTGTAGGGTTTATCCCATGTCACTCTATATAATCCCTGGCAAGTGTTTTACCTGTCTTTAGACAGAGCTGGGAAGACAGTCATTGCAGTGACAGAATGTGTCTTCCTTGCTTTGTGGAGGGTTCTAATTAAGCTGTGCCTTCTATCGGTGCCAGACTTTCCTCTACAATGCTGACAGCCAGTACATGGCACAATCATTTAGATATGGGCTGAGGTCCAGCTGAATTTTTTTTCCTACATAAAATGTCTCCATCACTAGCAGTACAGCAATTCCTAAGAACGTCATGTCTGGTCCTGTGAGCGGAACGAGGTGCAGACAGTCAGATCCTGTCTTAATTCCCGGAGGCTCTTTTGCAACATGTGCTAAATTGGCTATAAAAAAAAATCAGCTGTCAGGCACATACACTCTTTTAATGTGTTTTCTAATGTAAAACACGTTAAATAGCTTAGCGAACAAATGCCTAAAATTTACAGCCTAGATATTCGTGAGCAGATGGGAGGGGCAGTAAGGAAAAAAAAAAGATGGCTGACTCTTTCATTCTAAACATGCCAGCCAGAACCAATCAAACAAGATGAAAGCTGAGGATGTGGGGAATGTTATTCTCTAATACGTAGTGAGGCCTTAGTCCTCTGTGGCCAATTCATACGTCTTGATTTGATTCTTTGATATATTTACCCTGAACATCCAACAAATATTCTTTTAATTTTTGTATATCGAAGCCAAAGGGAACACAGGCTTTTGATATTTGCTAGTCCTGAATAACAAACAACCCAGGTTTCAGTTGTATTGGTACAAACATTATAAATCTAGACTCTCCATGGAGTGGCCCAACAGACATATTGGCTAATGACTCCATTATGAGATTATCATTTGTTTAAATTTAAATATCATTAGACATTGGATAGGGCCTTACCACCGTTTCCTGTTCTCTTGGAGCAGCATGATGTGGTTGTTCGTTTGACGGACACTA